>LZPO01077714.1:0-14191 GCA_001675575.1 Neotoma lepida
ACAATTAGCCTTGGTTGAAAAATTCTAAGGTGTCAATGTCTGCACTGTGTACAAAACCCTGCAGATGATTTTGACAATTAGCCTTGGTTGAAAAACTCTAAGGTGTCAGTGTCTGCACTGTGTACCTGAGGAAGCTGAGGTCTGGAACGTCCACCCCACCCTTGATCCTCCATTCATAAATTCAGATACATTTTTCATTGTTTAGATATACCTTTCCTAGCTCATTTTGGTGGTTGTGGCAAAGGTCTAGTAGTCTTATTATGAATGCTTGTTTATTGATTTTCTTTGTCTTTTTCTTGGACAGGAGAAAATTGGTTCCCCCATGAAACATGGTGTGGTTACCCTTTTGTCCAAATACCTCAGTTCCAAATACCTCTTTCCCATGGGACAATCACTCATACTTTTACATGTTACAAATAGATTGCATTTTCTTTAAAAGATACTTATAAACAGAGTACCATGCAAAACATAAAGCAATAATGAAAGCATTCATATAAAGGATGAGAGCAGAAAGTAAACCATGATATCATCATTTTGTACTCTAATTTTTATGGGTCTGCTGCAGAAGACACTTAGATCAAAAGGAACTGCAAATGACAGCATGTTCGCTGAGTAGCCTAAGTTGTACTAAAGCTGGAATCACTGAATAACTTTCTCCTGGAACATTTCAATACAATTCCCAAAAGAATTATTTATTTTGATTTTATATGCATTAGTGTTGTTCCTGCATTATGCAAGTGCACTGCCTGTGTGTCTTTTTCCTACAGAGTCTAGAAGAATATGCCAGATCCTCTGTATCTAGAGGTATGGAGAGTTTTAAGCCACCATGTAGGTGCTGGAAACTGAACTTGCATCCTCTGCAAGAGCAGCAATGCTCTTAACTGCTGAGCCTTCTCTCCAGCCCACATATCACTTTTAATTTAACATGCTTGGAGGCTATTGTAATTTTCTGTTCTGTTTTGTCTGAGAAACAAAAATACAGGAAATACAACTAAATAACTGAAAAGCTTACCAAACTGATACATTTTCCAGAAAAATACAATGCAGTTAATCTACCCTGTCAAAACTAAGAATCTCATACAAAACTGAGAAGGTTATTTGAGCAGTCAAGGCTCCTCATCCAGTAAGCCTTTAGAAGTTCCTTGAAGCTACATTTCTCTGACTTGGATCCAGCCACAGCCTTTAACAGCTATGTGTGAACTATGCTATCCAACATTTAATATTAAATTTATTGTTAAATATAATCATAAATAACATATTTAGTTGATAAATATATCTGATACTAATAAGATGTGAATTATTTAATCATTCTATACAGTTTTGCATTTCTGTATCAGTTTTTTACTAAATAGTGTAATCACTTAAAGGCATGAGAATTTAATCCATTTGATACAGGTGAGCATCAATAGCCAGGCAATTAAATTATCTGACATTGCTCAAGAGTTTGTGCAAAGTACTTTTACATCTCAACATAGGCTATAAAACTGAAACAATTTGAGTGCCCCACTGATCTATTGTAGAGTCTCTGCATTGTTAAAGTAATAGGCAACACAGTGGAAAACCAGCCTACCAATTTCCCCATCTTTTCCATTGCAGTTATCTGAGCTCTTCACTTTGAAAATCACAGTCATTGACCCCATAGTTTTTATATACCAACCCCAATGGGCTATCACATACAAATCACTTCTAAATTCAAAATGAGGGTTGGCATGACATCTTCCACAGGTTCTGAGGAACTCAAAAAGCTAGGCAATGATATATTTTATTAATACTTATTTCATATGTTGCATTAATCAGAACAGGGAAATGGTGCTGACCATTGAATCTCATACAATTCCTCTTTATTAGAACATTAGAGAAGGACACAAGCATCCAATATACTATAGAAATTTGAGCCCAACACATATTACTTCTAAAAGGACTTACACTGAATCCAATAAGCATGCAGTAGAAATAACCTGATGAAAATAAAACATGCCTGTTTTATGCTCAGCTGAGCAATTCAACAGATGTTTCAAATAAGAAAACAAACGTGTGTTAATTGAGGCAGCATGACCAAAATCCAACATTCAGTGGGCAGAAACAACTTCAGTGTTTTCATAAAGGCTTTCAAAATATAAAAAATAGATGTTAATTTTTATTTCAAGAGCATTTCTTGATATTTTTTCTCTTTACCTATCCCTTCCATTTCAACTCTTGTTATCCAGATGGCCTAAAATTTGTCCCGAACTCAGCCAGTGAAGAGATCTGGGTAACTTTCTCCCTCCCCTCCACCCCTCCTTGTCAGTTGCATTACTTTATCACAACTCTCCCTGTTGCCAGAATGTATCACGGAATAACTAAAGCTAAGTTACAGCTTCATGAGGCCCTGCAAGAAAAGCTCATCAGTCTAAAGGCAGGAAATACTTTGGCACACTAGCTTTGATTATTGAGAGCTTACTTTCATTGTTTTCTTAGCCACAGTATTTAGAGGTTTTTGTCATTTTTGATAACAAGTGAAATAAAATGTCTTATATATTGGGATTTCATTTATTTGTATCAGAGTGATAAAATGTCTTTATAAGGGATTGATTTTAATCTCATTTTATATATGTTTTTTTTGTCCTTATTTTAGAATTCTATTCAAAATGTTTGCAACATAGTGTTGATGAGCCAGAGCTTGTGGGCTGTGTAGGGGGCTAATTGGTTTATGTCACAGAGATTCAAATCAGAGATAATTACTTAATTGGCTTTCTTAAACTCATTATCCTATAATGTACAAGTTAATGCATCTTAACAATATTAACTGAACTTAAACATTTTTTAATTATTTGACGGCATCATTACTTCTAGTTGACAACATTATGATGATGAGTATTCAGTGAAAAAGTAACTATAATACTAATTTTTCTTCCAGGACTATTATTGAATTAAATAATTTATAGTTGATGATTAATTGTGCTAATTATATCCATTTTCAGAGTTAGTTCAATGATTATTTACTCTGCTATTTCTGAGTAATGAATTAGAGTAGACACATCTTATCTTGTATTGCCTGGTCCTGTTATAAGGAGTTAGCATTGAATGTGTATTGAATATTTCATAATTCATATTCAATTCAATTCATATTCATAATTGATTTGTGGTTGCTTGCTATACTACTTTTGTTGTTTTATTTTTCTTTTGAATTAGGCTGTTAGTTTTCAACCTAAACTCTCAAATGCAGTTGTAAAGAAACTTACAAATATGTCCTGAAATACTAAAGAGTTTAGTATTCCACAAAGCCTAATTGAACAATGAGTGATCCTGTGACATTATGTTTCTTGAGCCTCTTAAGTCTCAACGATAATATTATATGGCAATAATTAGCATATGTATTTCCATGGCTCAGCTTCATATCTCTGTTCATTTTCACACATTATTACCCATAGAGTTCATGTATCATAGGATCATAACCATATTTTGACACATTTTAACACTCAATCAATTTATTCCCTCAAGTATATAATTGGTCATATTACTATGGAGTGATGTATGGACTAACTACTAGAATGGACTTATCATCTCCTTGCCAGAAAAAAAAATGTTCTTGTATTTAGGCAGCTTTGTCATTATGCAACTGCATCTGTAGCATTTTCCTACATTAAATACTTGAAAAGTGAAAAATGCCTTTTTTCTCTTTAATGTCAGAAATCTTACTAGCAAAATTCTTAAACAGACTTGGTCATTTGGTGACAATAACCAAAGGTCAAAGTTGCTTAAAGCAAGCAGTCGGATTTCCACATCAGTAATTCAATTGAGGAACTATTGATATAATTAGAAAAATCAGTCTTTAAAGAACAGAGGATGTTCTAATAGTAAATACTTTTTCTTCTATCTAATAATGAACAATAGTGCTTACACTTTTCCAAATGAATCTCCACTATTTTGTATTTTGCTTTTAATCATGATAAAACACTTTAAGTCTTACTCTAATGCCAAAGCAATGAGTGATATTGTTACTTTTTTTTTGACTGTTAGTAAACCCTGGAGAGAATTTTTTGAAGAGAAATTTTGCACATATTGATATGTTTGCTTGAATCCATTTTTAGCTGAAATGATTGCACTAAGTATATAACTTCTTTATGCCTCTTGCCTCACCCTGCCTTGTATCTGGCTTTCTGGAAGGGCTGCTTTTATATCAATGACAATGATTTACCATGTACATATATTTTATTTAATTTATTTTTTATTTTTGAGATTATGATATAATTACAACACTTCTCCCTTCCATTTCCTCTCTCTCAAACCTCCCATATACCCTTCCCCACTCCTCTTCAAATCCATGCCCTTATTGTCCACTAATTGCTTTTGCATGCACATATATATATGCATATATATTACTAAATATATCCTACTTCAACTATATAATGTTACTTACATGTATGTTTTCAGGCTTCATCATTTGGCACTGTTCAAATAATTAGTGTGGTCCTCCCCAGGGACCTCTCCCACACATTTTAAAAGACGTTATTTTCTCTTTAGTTTTATATTACATTATGCTTTACTTTTCAGTAGTTGTAGATCATTCTATGGCTGGACATATTTTAATTGAAATCTTTGTTATTCTGTTTAGCATTTATATGTGATATTTGCTAGGTATTTGTATTTCTGGTTATGTTAATTTTTACTCTCTATTTTCCACATAAATTGTGGTTGAGATGTTTCACTTTATTAGCAATGGTACATGCTATATTCTTTTCATTTTATATCATCAAAAGTACATGCATGTATAAACAGGGATTCTTAATTCTACTCTGAGTCCCCAAAGGAGGCTGATTAATATTCTGCCTGCTCACACTTCTTCCAACCTTTGTTTCTTATCCAAAAAAAAACTGTAAGCACTTTCCCCCGTGACTTCTACAACTTCCTTATCTTGTAGTTTTGTAGTTCCTTTACCTTAACTAGTTTGATCTTGGGTCTACACCAAGGCCAAGGTCATCACTGTGTCTTTTTCTTTACTTTAAATTATCACAGTCTTAAAAATATTATTTTAGTGCATTCCAAAATCAATTTTTGAATTTTGAATATTTGCACTAAAATTCAGCCTGTTTTATTAATGTCATAACAAAGGGAAGAGTTTTCCCTTTAAGTTTTGGAAAAGAACTTAATTTAAGAATGTTTAATTTCATTTTAAAAGATGAATGTTTATTTCTCAAAAAATATAAGCAAAGCATGTTAAGGTATTTCAAGTTAAGTAGTCATTAATTATTGTATATGTGTTAAACGTGAACAGATCAGTATATGAGGAGTTACCAAAACTACAACGGTCATAAATACATATCATCTATCACAAACTAAGAACTTACGTGGTAAAATCATGGGCAGTCAACATTCATATGCTCTTAATCTGTTACTCATTGTTGAGAAGCATTCTGTTTCTGTGTGTTTTCTGTCCAGGATATACAAATAAGCCCATGGCTGTTCACAGACTAGCTGGCCAGCTATAGTTATTGATGAGGCATATTACTCCTGATTCTTTCCTGTGACACAAATACATGATATTGAGCAGCTCTGTATCTCTACCTGTAGATCTCCTTGCCTAGAACCATAACTCATAAGCCCATGGCTGGTGAAAATGGTCAGCAAACACAATGTAGACCAGTTTGTGTCTTGGAGTATGTGAACTAACCTTTCTCTTCACACAAACCTTTCTGTGTGTTTCAAATGTGACTTGAGACATTAACTTTGCTCTATGAATATCTATTTTCTAAGACCTCTATGATAGCTTACCTGGTTGCAAGTTTTTCGGGGACTGCTTGCATCAGAGCAATTTCTAAATGATAAATTCATTTCAGTTATTGATCACATTCCTACCATTTCCATACAACAGGTGTTCCAGATATTTTAATGAAAAATAAATCATGTGACTCCTAGGCAGAACAGGAACTAGAATTTGACCCAAAATATCCTAATGCTTGAATACGTAAGAAGACCTTTAAAAAGATGGCATTTACTTTTTTTTAATAAGAAGGAAATGTGCACATTATTAAAGAGTTAGCTTGTATATTTTCCTTCTGTATTATCTCAGTATTCATTTGAGCCTTATGTAATGACGAAACTCACTCATTAATGAGAATGTTCACAATACCATCTGGGACTTTTTTTCATATTTTGATGTTTTACAATAATAGTGCCAAAATTTGGTTTTTAAAAATAGCTATTTTCTTAGAATACCTAGTGTTTGAGAATGGCCTTCATCCCAATTATATCAAGAAAAACTATCACACGACTTGGCTAAATTGTTCTGTGGCACAGCACTGTTTTCCTTCCTATATCACATGCTATTCACTGAAAATATTCTTATACTAAACCTTAATACCAACTGTTTCTCAACACAATGAAAAGATATGAGCCTTATATATTTTCTCTTACAGAAAGAAGAAATGAGTGAGATTTTATATATATAATATATAATTTAAATATATTATTTATTATAAATTATACATTTAAAAATAAATAATATAATTATATAATATATATGTAACACACACATACACATGCACTTATATGTATATACAGGGATACAGAAGACTTACAGTATTTTTGATAAAAGTGGGGTAACTATTCTTTCAGAAATCAACATAAATATACTAATTGTTCTAATTAAATACAAATAACAGGTTGACTTTCAGTCCAGTGACTTCCAACAGCATGTTGATTCTGACTGAGACAGTTCTCCTATGGAGAACAGCCAGAAGAACCCTGCTGTCTGAAGTCACTGTGTAGAGCATTTTAGCATTTTAATTTAGAGAAATATGTTAATTCATTACTTAACTCTAGTCTTTCAACATGTGGGATCTGGAGACCAAACCTTGGCTTCTCGCCTATATCTTCTTATTCCTGATACATAGTGAGTCACTGTGGTTCTGACAACATACATTACTGTTATCAAACCAAATGACAAGTTAGTCTCTCATACGACATGGTTGTTTAGAAAACAGTTTATTATCAAAGAAAAAAATTTTTCTGAATTTGTATATTTTTTAACATAAAATGGATTTTCACAGTTTTATTTTCTTATTTTTTTGCATAATCACATGGTGCTGCCCAGATGAGTCATTCTCTTCAATCTCTTATCTTTGTTTGCCTATTCAACATCTGTATACAGTTTTGTTACAGGTGGGAGGGTCCCTAGTTCCATCACTTACTTTCATACTCTATTTTTATCTCTTTTGTCCAGTAAGACATTTCATCTGCACTTATGCCTTCACTTTGAATAGAAATGGAGTTGACTCATTTCTGTCAATCTACTGTCTGTCATCTACTTTCTCCTTTGAATTTCAGTATACTATACATAGTGGAGTATACCATCTCTTTTACTGCATACGCATAATTATTACACTGCTCTTAACTAGGCAAATGAAGAGTAGAATTCCAGGTAGTTCCTCTCTACATAATCTTTCCTTAGTGCAGTGTACTTTTTTCCACCCACCAATACATGACATGATGGAAAAGTGGGTCACCTCATCTGTCCAGTGTACTAGATAAGGCTGATACCATTTACTAATGCCATCTACTTATTTAAATCTTGAGTACTCCTTGTACTTGAGGAAGCTATCATTCCTGAACTACTAATGTAAGCTTATTTTGTTTTACTACCCGATCTTCTAATTCTGTCTTCAAAACAGTAGCCAAAATCACTGTTTAGAACTATGTGGTCTTTATAATATTTCAATAGTCTCTTATTACACTATGTTCAAGACCAGAGTCCTGAACATGACCTATGAAGACTGTGGCATTATTTTCTTTCAAAGATCATCATGTTCTCCCTCAAGTTCCCCATACAGGATAAAAGACATTTCTTTTTTTAAAAAAATATTTATTATTATAGGATTTTATATCTGAATACAATGTTTTTTGATCACCTCCATTTCCTTCACAACCCCTGTTAGACTTCTTGTACCTTCCCAATTTCACAACCTTTTAAAAATATCCCACTGAATACAATTAGTGCTGCACATATGTACACCAATCAGGGCAAACCACTACTTCTACATGGGCAACTTAATAGGGGCCATATCCACGATTATTCTCTCCTAGTAGCCATCAACTACCAATAGCTCCTCATTTAGGGGTGTGGCCTTGTGAGCACTTCCCCTGTTCGTGCTGGAATTTTGACTGATTTAGTTTGGTGCAGATCAAGAACACTTCCTTAATTTCTTCCATTCTTGCACACATTTATTTTCATAGGATTGTAATACATGTCTCACAATTTCAATTTGGAAGTCCTGCAAGTTCACTTACTAAGATAATGTTTGTTTCAGAGACTACTAATTATTTCTCAGCAAAATCTTTTGTGATTTTTGTCTGTGCCTAGGTCAGAACCATCTGTCCTATAGGCAAACTATACCATATATTAAAATTCTGCATTTAGCTGAAGAAGTTCTTTGATTAGCCATCTTGCCCACTGGACTGAAAGCTCTAGGAGGAAAGATAGTATGTATTTTTGCTTGGAATGTTTTTTTCCTGCTTTAACAGAGTAGCTGGCACATGTGCATACTCCCTAAACATTTGTTGAATAAAAAAGTACGTCAGTATAACAGAAGATTCTACATTCTGTGAACTTTCTGCTGAGGCATTTGCTGGCAAATAGTTCTCTGTGCTAGTTCCTGTTGGACTAAATCTTAGTCATCTGTGCTCTTTAAATATAACCGAGGGCAGGCTTTCAAGGTATATTCAAGTTTTAAGGAATGTTCTCATGAAAAGTGTATGTGTACATGTGTACGTGACAGATAATGAAAGAACTATAAAGTAAGGACAAAAAGCAATCTACATGAAGTTCAACCCTCTGCATTTCAAATCCACCTCCCAGAAGCTCCTACTTTAAACATATCTCCCCTTCAATGCTTTAGGAATTGCTTTTAATGACTTATATGCTATGGGATGATTTTTCTGTATGCTGTGAATATGTATTTCTCTCATTGGCTGATAATAAAGTTGTTTTGGCCTATGGCAAGACAGGATAAGGTTAGGTAGAAGAATGAAACTAGGACTCAGAGAAAGATTGACAGGGTTGAAACAGATGCTGGGAGCTGCACAAGAAGTAGGATGCTGGAGGATGGGTAAGCCACAGACCACATGGCAATAAATAGATCAATAGGAATGGGTTAATTTAAGTGTAAGAGCTAGTTAGTAATGAGTCTGAACTACAGGCCAAGCATTTATAATTAATACAAGCCTCTCAGTGATTATTTGGAAGTAACTGCAGGATGGGGCAGGACAGAGAAAAGCCTCCATTTATACTTATGACCCACTTAAGGAATACAAATTGATTATATGATAAACAAGACACAAGAATGTACAAAACTTTCCCCTATTTCTTTCCAAGTTTAACACACATACACATACACACAAACATGTGTGTGTGTTCTTAGTTCCTCAACAGTTTATAATTTTAAATAATATCTGTGTCTTCTATCTAACGAATATTCACTTTTCAACAATACTTCTGAAATTTCCTTCTGAAATATGAATCTGACTCTTTAAAACTTCTGTTTATAATTTTGTCCTTACACTTTGCATTTTCACAGGAAAGGGCAGGTAAACCAGTGCCTAATCTCATTATGTCATAGTGATTTTTCTGCCACTGTACATGATTAAATTATGCCTAAAAATAAGAAAAAGATTTGCATTCACATTAAGTTGGCTAAAATGCATCCATAGCTCATGCATGTTTACATTTTTATAACTTAACATTATGATAAGTAGAGTAAGAAATTTCGAATCTATCAGAAATAGTTGACTTTTTTTACGTGGTAAGGTTGTTAAGGAAAGAAATAAAGTTTCCCATGATTAAATAAAGTATAATATAGCTTGGTCGTGGAGAGTAGAGGACTGTAGGATCTGAATGACTAAGTCCTGAGTGAATATGTGCTGTTGACATGGACATAGCTATGTCAAAGACCTTAACTGCAGACCCATGGTAAAATGGCAAAGGCTCACTATCTGGGATGAGGTTCAGAGGGATGGAAAAGACTTTTGCTGGTCCATGTGAGAATGTTGATAGAAGGTGCAGGAAATTTCCACCATAGCTTTCTCTGCCCTCCCCTCATCATTTATGGACTGAAGATAGCTCCCTTACAGACTCCCCGTACAGAGCTTATCTAAATTGCCTCCTTGTTGAGCTGTAAACCATAAACACTGCCTCCTTTTTATCTGCATGTAATAAACGTGCTGTACAGAATAGCCCCACATCCTTGTTCAACCTTTATAACAAACAAACTGAACTCCCAGGGTGCTGAGGTTTCTCCATCAGAGCCCATCCACCTGAACCCAGTTTCTATGTGTCCATGTGTCTGTCTTTTCTTCAGCTCCCTGCTACACCAGGGAGCTGTCATCCACGGAGCCATGCTGGATATGGCACTGGGATTAGTATTTAATATTTAAACATCCTATGCCAAATAGTCTGTTATAAGTTTCACTTGAATTTAAATTTAACCAACATGTATCTATGAGAAAAAGAATTCATATTTATGATGAGTTTATATCTGCAAGTCACTTGATTCAAGAATTATTCAAAATTCACTTGACTGAAGAATTATTCAAAAGATTGACTGTAATTACTTATAGAATTAAAGAATAAAAATCATTCATAAATGACAATATTATAAGAAAATTGTTGAGAAGTAGTATAGTACCTAGTTCAAATCACAGGTTTCTCTTTCTCATTACAGAGAAAAGTACAATCAATTTAAGTTTTGTAAGTTTCTCAATAATTCTATAGTTATGATATCTAAGTAACTAATAAAATCTGCATTTAAAATTAAATACCTAGTGTTAAAATTTGGGCTATAGAGCAGAGAAAGTAACTTAGAGTTCATATGGGAAAATATCTTCATGGGAAAATGTTATGTAAGAAAATAAAATATTGTAAAATAGGAAAGCTAACATAAAATAGGTGTAAAATTAAATTTATTTTGCGTGAAAATCTTGTAAATATCCATAAATAAAATTTGAGAAAACAAATGTTGTTTTATATATGTATATATAAATCACACTAATAAACTTCTGTATAAATGGGGCAACCTGTTGACCTGGATTTTCTCAAGTTTTTTCATCAACTTGACTATCACCCATTCCACCACATAATTCTTTCTTCCAGATATAAATTTCTTATTGAAAGTAATTGTTTCAAATAGTGGTGGAAAGGAAGAAAATCATATTTTAAAATACAGGGTTTAAGTGGATAGTAACATTTATTTTGGCCTAAATATATAAGCTAAACTAATCTATTTTACCACGAGGTTGTTTCTATGATTATTTTAAAGTGATATTACTCAATTTATTCTTGAACATCAAGCATATTCTTAATTTTTTTAATGTTTGAAATTCTGTCCAGGTGTTTCTCTGTATAATCTGAGTCCTTTAGTACTTTGGAATGGGACAAAGAGAAAGTCAAAAGGACAAAAGCAAGGAAGTGATGATTTTATTTTAAGACTTTAAGATTTTCATATTTAATAAGTCTTTCAAAATTGTATTGATGTGTAGTTTATTGTATATATTTATGGATGAAATGTGAATTTTTTATCTTAATGTAAATTTCTGCAAAAAGTTTAAATCAAACTAACATTGATGGTTTACCAATTTATCCTTTGTTTTGTGGTAAAAATAATTTAAAAAATTTAAATTAAATTTGAACAGATTTCATTATTTTCAACTGTGGCTATTTGCAACATACTTAAAATGCTCTCTCAGTCCAGCTGAAATGCTGTGCCTCTTTACAACATCTGTTTCTCTATCCTTCACTTCTTTCTACAACAGTGGTTCTCAACCTTCCTAATGCTGTGACCCTTTAATACAGTTTGTCCTATTGTGGTGACCTCCAACCATAAACTTATTTGCATTGCTACTTCATAACTATAATTTGCTACTCTTGTGAATCACAATTTAAATATTTGATATGCAGGGAATCTGATATGTGATACCATGAAAGGGTCATGTGACTCCAAAGGGGTCGCATCCCACATGTTAAGAACCATGGATCTACAACCTCACCATTCTACATCTACAGTTTGATGATTTTAGATTACACTTATAAGTAATATTGAAGAGTATTTTTTGAGAAAATGTCATAAATTAGAAATCATTTAAATAATGTTCAATGATCAAATAATTACTATGTGAATCAAAATTCTTAACAGAACACTACAAAAAGACTTTCTTAAAGTAAGATATTCTTAATACTTAAATATGTATTTATTCACAGTTATTTATATTTTAAGCACCTTTTAAAAGTTTTGCATTATGATACTAAAAACTTCAACAAGCAACCAAAGGAACTATTGCCTCTTCCTCCATATTTATTTGCAGAAATTCTTTCCTAGAAACAATGGATAAAAAGGAAATGTAAATGAATAGAAATGATGCACCTTAAAACATATGTAATGAAGTTTGCAATGTAGAAGCATGGGCAAGCATCCTCAAAGGGCTTCATTTGGACACCGTTTAGGTAAAAATAAAATTGAAAGGATATAAGAAGATCAGAAGATTATTCTCCTTTTAAATAATCTCTATCATACTATGTGCCTAATAGATGCTAAGAATGCAGAAAACAACTGAGTATTACCATTCAGCCCATAGTATAACATCATCTCAATATAGGCAAACAAGAGAAAATAATAATTCAGCATAAAATTTGGAAGAAAACTCAGAGAAAAACTCAGAGAACTAGTTGAAATATTTCTACAGAATTCAAAAACCCATGACATTTTACATTTAAAAACTACACAAAAAGTTTCAACAGATTAGCAAAGAATGCACAATTGTGCAGGATGTAGACAGTAAAGTAGAGTAGGAATTTTTTCTTTAAAGAGAAAAAAAATTTTATTTATATGAAATATACCTAGGATAAAAAAAATGAACTTTCAATGTTTGTGTGATAATTACTCAAGAACAGAGGACCATTTTCCAAATGGGACAGCTGCTGAGATGTTTGTTCCAACAACAACAAAACTACAAACCACAGTAAAACAAACAGCAAAAAGGGTCTTAATCAATTCATCCACATTGCAGTGTAAGGCTACTTAATCAGCCAACTTGATGACCCATCCTTTTATTGGATGCTTCCAAAGCCCCTCATTCACCATTTTTTACTCAGCTAATTGCTCACAGGATGTCTCTAAGAGATTGTCCTGTAGGCAGGGATGACAGAAATCAAACAAGGATACTCTCCCCTAGACATCTCATGGCTTGATAATTGTTCCTAGCAAAATAAACCCAAAATTGTAAAGTTTAAATTTATGTTTGTTGATTAATTTTATACTTGCTCCATTTTATGACTTCATGTAACTTCACATTTAATTTCAAGTCACAGGGCCACTGTTTTCTGATGGTCCTTGAAGATGAGCTTCTTCTGTCTGACTCTTTCCTCTTCTGATGCTGTGTATGTGCTTTCCCTCTGATAACTCTCCAGCTACTGAGCCAAAAGTTACTTCTCCATCTCTCCTCACTTCTCACTATTTCTAGCTATCTCTAACTGCTAACTACGCTCAGCTCATAGTATTATTGTGTCATGGTGTCTATTCTACTTTCTTGTTCCATATTATTTATGCACATTTGTGCATCTGTTGTAACTCAAGTAGGTAAGCTGCAGGGAGCAGATCCTCGTCTGAGTCACTTACTACTGAGTTCATTCTCAACAATTTTCATATCCCAGCCCTGGGGGACTTACTATGACCATACTAGCTTCACTGTCTCCTGATGTTTAGTAGGTGCTTAACGTACAAACCAATGTGAATAAATAATAATTTCAAATACTCTCTAGGTTTGAGAATGAACTCTAAGAGATTGTTTTTTCCAATATGTATACTTATCATCACAAAGAAACTATTGGACAAATTACAATAGCACAGTACCCACTCTCACAAGATTACTTCCAGGCAAATGAGACAAAGCTCACAAGACTATTTATAGCAATGGTTCTCAACTTTCCTAAGGCTGCAACCTTATGCTATAGTGATCCCCAACCATAAAATTATTTCATTGCTACTTCATAACTTTGATTTTGCTACTGCTTTGAATCATAATGTAAACAACTGATTTACAGGATATCTGATATGCAACCCTGTGAAAGGGTCATTGATGGGAATGTCTTTCTAAAAATGTGTTGCTCTGATTGGTTGATAAATAAAGCTGTTTGGCCAATGGCGAGGCAGAATAAGGTTAGGCAGGA
>LZPO01077715.1:0-14160 GCA_001675575.1 Neotoma lepida
AAAAAGCCCCAAACACCCATATTGACACAAAGTAAGTTTATTGTTTGGCCCTCTATCTTTGAAAGTTTGGTACAATAGTGAAAAAACTTGCAAAAACTGTCATTTCCTCTGATCTTCCAACAGTTGTGTTGCTCAGGGCATTTCCTATTGGTTTTGTCACTCACCATGGACAGCATTTCCTCAGTCTCATGAGGCCAGCTGATCTCACGGATGAATGAAAGCACTCTTCTAAGTTCTGGTTTGGTCAAATTCAAGTGCTCTAATGAACACACAGCCTTTTCTCCTTGTTCCACACATTTTTTGGTGTGATCTTCACTAGCATATATATCTCTATAGATTTAAGGTAAATAAAAATAACACTGAAAAGCCATTCCATTGACACTACTACCTTGACAGGCAATAAGGGTTAACTGGTCACCATACTGAATGTTTTCACAACAATCTTTCTGTAATTATAACAGTATCATCAAGGAAGTTTTATATGCATCCAATTATTTTATAATAAATATTAACATAAGGCTCTATAGCAATGGTATGTCCTGACTACATATCTTCCAAAGTAAGACTTATTCTTGTTCTGTAATGCCAGCATTCAGGAGCTGGAACACGTGACAGATAGCCTGGGGTACATATGAACCTGTCTCAAAGACAAAAACCACGAAAAATATAACCTGTGTTTTAATCTCTACATTACATTGGAGACCACTCATTAACCACAGCAATAGTGGGTGGCTAAAGGTAAGCAGATAAAACTTCTCAGAACCTAATGAGAATAGTTAAGAGCCAGCAGCTGACTTTCTCCGCGTTCTACAAGCCAACACTGCAGAGTTTATTCAGATATTACTCTCACAAGAAGCACAAATGAAAATGCAAGTCGTTACACAAGCTTAGAGATAGAAATGCTGAAACCCAGAAGAGCAAAGCGCACTCATGATTGCTTCTTGATAAGAAGAAAGGTCTGTGTGGATCCTCCTACTAATCACCACGATCCAGAACCTGCTGCTGTGCTCTCACAATATGGACTCAGTGGAAAGAGAGATTACAATTCACAAGAAGAAATCTGAGAAAAATAAGAAAATCTGGCACATACTTCAAATGTGAACATTAACCTGATAGAATTTCATTTCCCTACAAGCTACAGAGCCTACAAAGGTGTGGAGCATAAGCCCTGTGGTCTTGGTAGAAAGAAAAACCCTGGGAAAACATGATCACAGGAGTATCAGATGACAAGGAATCCCATCAGACTTGAGCCTTTAAACTAGCAAGGTCACTCTGTTATTCCCAGCACAGTTAGCTCACAGCAGTTATCCATGTGGTGAAATTAAGAAATCAACCTTCTTCCTTTGATTACATTTAATAGTTAATATCAACAACCATGAAATTGACTCCAGAGCTCCATGATTAGTTAGAAGGAAGATAAAATCTGCCTTTTTTCTTGAACACTTTCAAAAACCATTGAAAATTTCTAGTAGATGATATTCAAGAGTAATAAATTTTCTGCCTGCTGATATAGACTTCACTCCATGGATCTGGCAAGGGTAAGCAATGTTTCTACTGTAGATTTGTTTTACCTTTACATTCTTGTAGACAGTTAATTTGGAAAATGAATTAATTAATTAATTATGCCTTCCATATGCAAAGATGATAGTTTCTCATGAAATGTAAGGTATGAAATTTGAGTTTTTTTCCAATAGGAAATCTATTTCCATTGATTTATTCACAGGCTTTTACAAAATACATCTTGAGATCAAAAGACAGTTAAAAAGGTTAGCAGCCTGGGGTTAAAAATGCAATCTGTAAAATCTGTAATTGTACAATGGTATCCAGTTAGTGATGCCTCATGAAATTTGCATGTGTGATCTTGATCTTGTTAATATGATATCAAAACCAACTAATCTCGTGGGTGAGGGTCAAACTGAACGGATGTGGTGCTTGTGTGTGTGAGAGAGAGAGAAAGAGAGAGAGGATGAGAGAGGGAAAGAAGATGAGAGGGAGAAAGAGAGAAAGAGAGAGAGAGAGAGAGAAAGAGAGAGAGAGAAAGCTATTATCAATTGCAATGATAATTTTAAGTTACACAAAGACTAGAGAGAGGGCTCTGCACTCTTCCAGAAGAATGGGATTTGACTTTCATCATTCACTAGACTGCTAACAACCATCTGTAACTCTAGTTTCAGGGGATCCTTTTTCTGGCTTTTGTGAGCACAGCATGCATGTGATATAGACTTACATGCAAACAAAACAGCCAAATACATAAAATAAAATAAACCTTTAGAAATGTAAAAGCCACAAAGATTTTATGTCATTCATACATGTTCTAAAGCTGGTTCATCATACGATCAATAGCAACACAAAAAACGGCGCTGTTAGCGTCAAGACAAAACAAACACAATGGAAGCAGTTATTGACTTAGGAAACAGCGATTCCTAGAACCAACCTAGCATTAGTGAGTGGAGCTGACATGAGAGCACTCAAGTTATTTCAGTCCACATGGTGGTTTAGCGGGTATTGACTCACATTGTTGTAGTCTCTCACCATTTCTCTTTGTACCATTTCTCTTTGTACCTCTGTGCTCTCTCACTTTCACATAGCACAACCACCATTTCCTTATATAAACACTCAGGCATACGCCCTACAAATTTTCTATTTGGTAACTTGTAGAATATGAAGGTATGTGTGTTTCAGCACAGCCTAAATTCTTTCAAGAGGCAAAGGGAATCCAGAGGTGGTAGAGGAACAGAGGATTCCCTGGGATTCAGAAATTATTCCTCCAAGCATTTGTATATGGCCAAAACAGCCATTATAACTAAGCCACACAGATGAATGAGACCTCAAAGAGAATTGTCTCTTGAGTTGCCCAGAGAGACAGAACCAAAGCTCCAAGTACATGAAGCAGGAACAGAATTCCATGAGACCATTTAAGTTTATTAGTGAGTATGAAGGCAGCAGCTGTACTGGAGTCTAGATATCATTCCTTTGTTGTTTGTTGTAGTATTGCATGCAAGTCCTGACCTGCTGTATGATTCAGGCTTAAGTGCAGGACCCTCACAATGAATGAGACAAAATTTCCACTGTGCTAAACAAGGTGTAACTTCATTATTTATTTTCAATTCTTTTCACTGTTTATCTTTTTGCTTTGAAGCAATGACAAAAAAAAATTAACAGTCTCTCCAGTAAATTGAAAATTGTCTCATGTTAGAAGTAGAGAGGTAGAGAGAAGGGTAGAGTATTAAGGAATCAAACATTGTTCTTTAGCTGTTCTTGAGATATATATGATATACTTTTATTGTGAGGTGAAATGTGGCCAGCCCTTGCCAAAGTAGAGAATAGACCTGAACTCTCACCCTCCTGGCTGGGATTGTGTGTGTCAGCCATCACTGGAGACCTACCTAGCTGCTTTCATATATGCGTTTTTCACTCCTTCCAGGTCAGCACTGAGCTTGGCACTCAGTGATCTGCCACTTTGAAAGGACTCAGGAGGCAAATCACATGTTTTTAATTCCTGTGGTCAATAGTTTCAGCTTATAGTACATTTTTGCCACACTAAAAATATTATACTACAGATGTAGCTACTCTCTGAATATGTCAGGGTACGAAACCCAACATTCAAAAAAAGTGAATTCACAGTGCTAGCCATACCTTTTGATCAACTGAAAATCATTTTCGCTTACATCCTTGTGCTCTGCTTACTCTCTTTGGTATGTAAACTGGCTTTCTCCCATGCGTAGATCACTTCCTCTAGATTCCTATTTGTTATGTACAGCATTTCCCACATGGCACAAAAAGAATGCACAAAATTCTCACCTAGCTAACTTTGCCTGTGCTGTCAATCACATTTGATAACGATGTATTGTTTTATTTCTTACTCTCCTTTCTTTCTTTTTTTTTGTTTTGTTTTGTTTTTTGTTTGTTTGTTTGTTTGTTTGTTTGTTTTGAGGTAATGTCCCTTAGACTGGACTTGATCTCACTAAGAGCTAAAGGTGACCTTGAACTTCTGATCCTCTTGCCTCTACTTTCCAAACATTGGGATTTACAAGCATGACCTACTAAACTTAATTTATATGGTACCGGGAAATGAACCAACGGCCACTCGGGCACTTTACCAACTGAACTGGTACCTCTAGCCCTGTAATTAATGCCCTTGGCAAAGAAAAAACAGGCTTTTAAAAGGTTTCCTAAGTCTAGTAGTTGGTTGTTGGTGAAATTCATCAAAGATGAAGTCCTTCCCAGTTAACCACCATATCTTTTCTTTCACTATGTTTTTTTAGTGGTAAAGACCATAGAACTTATTAAAGATATATTTTATGTTAGCATAACACTATTGAATTATATTATTTATTTTCTTTTATCAAATTGCATCTTCTTAATCTATGAATATTTCATATAGTGATTGTGTCAAAGTCTGTAACTCTCTGATGTTTGTAAGACAGTTTAGCTTTTATGTCACAGAATTATATATATTCATAGTTCTATTCTGAATCAGAATTTTAAATGGTTGCATAATAGTGAATTCTATAAGTACATTTCATTTTCAAACACAAGTTTACCAGCTCTTATTTCTAGTTTTAGTGTGCACATGAATTCCAAGGTATTCAGTTATAGATGAGGCTCTTTGGAGAAGCACCACACAGTGAGGGCTTTGCTGGATAAACAAGACCTATATGCCAGCACTCAGCACACATGATTTATAAGGGTCCAATTCACACACAAGACAGATTTTTCTCAGGTCTTTTTTTACAAATGTGGAAATTAGAAGTCCATAGATTTATAAATACTTCCCTAAGGCACGCGGCAAACTGAGTGGCAGAGGTAGGATGTGAAATTCATACATTTGACTCCATAGCTCATTCTTTCCTGTATTATAGAACCTTTTCTTTAGTGAAAACTCTCCAAGATAAAATCCCCAGTGTGGAATTGTTGATCTAAGAGTGTAACTATCCCTATGGCCCTTGCTACTTACCATCAATGAAAACAAAAGTGAAAACAGACAACAAAAAAAGTATGGGTAAAGCTATTATCTAACTTCCCTAAAGATATCTTCATGTTGATGATCAGAGAGAGTGTTGTCAGCCTCCATCTGTTTTGTTTGTTAAAAAAAAGTATAGGCAAGAAAATTTAGTTACAGGCTCAAGTTGCATGCAACTAGATCTCCTATGCTCTTAGGGAAAATATTAAGGAAAAAAGCTGTACAAAACATAGTGCCTTGTAAATAAAATATTATTATGATGATAAAAGATTTAAATATTTGTTCACTATTCAATCAGGAAAAAAAGAATCCTTAACAAACAGAGGAGCACATATTTAATCCGTGAATAAATAAGGGGCCTTTATGTAGCAGAAAAATGGAGGGATCTCTTTACCCAGAATAAAAATAAACGTCAAGGAGACAAAGGGCTGCTTTCATGGCTTGAGATACACTATTATTATTATGTCTTTTCAACAAGTATCAATGCTCCTTCTTCCTCTTCACGGGAAACAGTGCAACCTTTGCTGAACTGACAGTCAGTTACAGCCAGTCAACAGAAACTGCTTTGGGTCACGTGGAACCCAGAGCCTCTGTTGCCATCGCAACTGCAGTGTGATAAATTAGCCTGTCTTCACTAACTACTTGGTTTGCCTACAAGCCCGAAAAGGTGCCGTTTTGATATTCTCCGTGACAGTTTTGAGCTAATCTCTCACTCAGCCTTTCAGCAGGCTTGCTAATATTTACATACATTGAAGGAGAGAAAAAGGAAATTAATATTTTGATACCTTAGATGCCTTATCCAGTCTTTCTGGATGATTATCTCATTTAAGGAGTATTCTTACATTGTCATGAAGTTTGATCATTGTTTAGTGTCCATTCTGTGTAAGATTAATACTAATTCATTTCTCATTTTGGCTACTTACATATTATCATCACTTAATAATTGAGACAAACTACTAGGTTTTGCAAAATTGGAGGAAACAATGTTAACTATAAAGCAGTGGAATTTGTAATAGCTTAAATGGTTATTTAAAAAATTGCAATTTTATTGTTTGGGGGTTTCTTTATAAGTAAGACTATATGTGAAGATTATAAAAACGTTATTTCTTCTAGAGGTGCAGTGAATTTAAAAGCACTTTTTAAATTTACCTCATATATATTTACATTAATGAGACACAGATATTGATACGTGGAATGTAGCAAAATATTATAATTTTAGGCAATGTCTATAAATTGTTAATGGATAATTAATATTATAAATTTTATAAAGTACTATCAAATTATAAAGTTGTTTTACAATTTTTCTTTGAACTCTTAATGTCCCTTACTTGTTATCATACCCATTTTACAGATGAAGAAGTTCATTTGGGATAAATAAGAAAATTGTCCAATTAAAAAAAAAAATGGCCTAAGTTAAAAACCTAATCTCTCACTATTCTAGGTAGTTTCTTTATGATGCACCATTGCCAAAATTATTTCTTTCTCTACAAATCAAGAACAGAAGTATTCACATAATCTGTATGTTTGCCAAGAATATTATATATTATTCATCAAAATTGAGGAAATCTGTACTCATCAGAAGTTTTCAGTAGAATATACATGCTGAAGCTGTAGATGACTGCAAATAACATATAGAATCTTAAAAGGAGATGCTCCTGTGACTTATGTCTTAAATGCATCCCATGAAGACCATGTGCTCAGGCTTGATCACCGGTTTCTAGCACTATTGGGAGGGAAATGTAGAAAGTGTAGGATTTGGAACCTTGTGGAAAAAAGAACAAGTGTCATTGATGATACCCCTCAAAATCCGTGCTAGGACTCTGGTCCCTTCACTTCTCTTACAACTCCACCATGAGGCAAAGTTCTCCTTTGCTATGTGCTTTAAGAATAACATAAGACCTTGCCACAGGACGGAAGTGACAGAGCCAACAGATTGTGAACTGAAATTTCTGCATTCTTGAGCCAAAACAAACCCTTCCACTATGTAAGTTGATTCTCTCAGGCATTTTGTCAGAGCAATGGAAAATAGAATTCTTCAGGTAACAAAATTACAAGTTACAGTAATGAACTATACACTTTACTGTTTCATTATAACTTGTGAGGAATAAAAATAAAAGACAGTTACTTTACAGCAGAATAATGTGGCAGAAACATCAAAAGTTCAATTTTCAGACCTGGAATTATCTGGCTACTAGAATGGTCATAAAGATTGTTAACTAGTTTATTCTTAGGTCAGAGTGTCTTTTTCTTCCCTATCTGTAAGGGTTTGCCTGTTTTCTAGTCCTGTGCTACTCAAAGCATAGTTTACCACTGTGCAACAAAACCAACATCACATGAGGCATGATGAAGTCCTACCCTATCTGTGATGAAGTAGAAACTTCATTTCATCAAGATCCCAACCTGCATCACTACTGGATCAGACCTCTGTCCACTGGAGCAGTGCCAACTGCCTCAGAAGCAGAAACAGAACAATGCACTGCGGTGATGTAATACATACTCCAGGGCCTGAAGTAAAGCACACTGCAACTTCAGGGTTCCATAGGAAGGTCCAGCTCCAAGAATAGCTCCAAACTGATTATGACACATGCGGGACGAGGGGAGGTATCTGGAAGCTCTGCCTTGGGAATTCTATTTTTAAATGTCAATGTGGAATAGCATATAATGAAACAATGAAATTTATCAGCAACTCTTAGTATTCTCAAGTAAGCTGATTGCTTATAAAGACCACACAAGAGGGAGGTAGATTGCAGATGGGGGTGGGGTGGGGTGGGGAGTGGGAAAAGAGGAGGAAGGGGAAACTGTGATCTATATGTAAAATAAATGAAAAATGTCAATTAAATAAATAAAAATGGAAAGATAGTAATTTCTAGGGGACTGAGGTCTTTACTTGGCACAGTACACACACACACACACACACACACACACACACACACACTTTTGGATTGATTTTGTTCAGAAAAAAGTCCTCAGCATGAGACACTTCCACTTGAGACAGTCCTATGATTCCACACAAGGCCCATAACCCACAGGTGCAACTTATTACTAAGGAAGCCAAGATCCATAGCTCCTGCTTTACTACTCAAGTGCAGGGTTAAATTGAAGTTTCCTCAGTTGTTCTTTTCCGATGACAAAAACCATTATCTTAGACATTTCTTTGTCTTAATTCCACCGCTCCTCTTCCCCAATGTGAACCCACTTGCCTTGACTCATTCACTGAGGACTACCTGACCTTGTGACTTAGCTGACAACAAAATACACCTGCAAATCATTTCACAAAGGTGGATAATATTAATCTTGGGGGACGAGGAAGGAAGGCAATCTACCTTTTCTACTGGTGGAAGGAAGTCTTTGTGACAGTGAGGACAAATAGTGACTCTTAAGGCCCTGAGTTTGGGCTACTTGGTGCTGGCCAGCCTGTATTTTTACATTGGTTCTTTAGATAAATTAATAAACCTAGAAGCAACCCTTCAGTTTGCCAATAGTTCTCACTAAGATGTCTGTAGAGGCATTAAAATTATGTTAGCAGAATTCAAAATGAAACAAAGGTAATTATTGTCCAATCATCCCATGTCAACAAACCAAATCATTTTCATTCTCTCCATTCCCTTCTGGTCATTTACAAGCAGAGCCTTTTTAAAATATAATTTCAATGACAACATCAATACTAATGGCCCTTGACTTTGCCAAGCCCACTAAGAGTCAAAAATATCACCAGTAAACTACTTCTGCCTGGCTGAAGGGCCAACACTGTATAGACAGCCTGTAAAACAGCGTAAGCAGGTGGTGTTATGTTAGTGGGTGTGAAATGATTGGCAGAAATCACTATGCTCCCTTTCAAATATTCAGAATGTTTAAAATATAAAGTGTAATAAATTATCCAGAACTCTTCTTATATGGCTTTTCCCATTGTTAATTTCTTCTTTAATATGATTTACTAAAAGTGAATTTATGAGGCTTATAGAGACAAAATTTCTGTGTTGCTCTTTATATCTATTACACTAATTATTTTCAAAGCACTATTTTTTCACTCCATCACCAAGGGTTTGAATGGATGGTAAGGTAAGTTGCAAAGACATTCTGATACACTAATGTACAGCTCTAAATCAGAGATCAGTAGATGAGCATAATATTCCCATTGCAATTAAACCAGCTTCAGCATTAATATTTAAATATTTTCACATCTTACTACATATATATGATTCCTTTTGCATACACTCATCTATATAGTTTTGACTAAAATAAATCTGTCAATATTTTCTCTGGAAGTCCTGCATTGTCTTTGATCTCTAGTGGGCCTACAGGTCAAAGGCCAAAGAGAAAATGAACACAGTGCTAACTTACACATTCTCTAGGACACGGCTTAGTTTCATTGTCACGCTGACCTCTTCAACTGGATGGCAGAATACCAGTCAACTCGAAGATGGAAAGATGGGAGAACTGGAAAGTAAGTACACATCCTTGACTCTTAAGAAATTCTCTGTAAACTTCCAGACACTGGAGATATCGTGAATAAACTTAAAGGAGTTGCAGGAATTTTAAGAGATGCCTCAAAGTAAGAATGGAACAACTTTCACAGCATTTTAGTCTCAGTAACGAGGCATTGCTGGCCAGTGACTCTTACACCAACATATCCTCTCATAGAGGATGAACAGAGTGCTCTTGCTGGCATTTCTTTCTAACGGAGCAGAACTTTGGGCTTCTTGAGTTTTGCATCATTCCTGACTTGGCCAGAGGCAATAACATGTAACTATTTCATGCACCAATTCTACTTCTCCATGTTTTAATGATGTCTAAGCTCAGAAGATAGGCAAGACCTTCAACTCTTCCTAGGGGAGAAATGCCAGGAGCTGTAGGAGACGATGGTTTACAATTTTCTTAGTATTTGAAGCTCTCAAAGACCTTTTCAAGCAGTTATTAATTATCAAAGATAGCTTTAGCAGGGTGAACATTCCTAATATTTAATACAGAAGAACAGTAAAGAAATAAAATTTTGGCAAAAGGGGAAATTTGAAATAGCCTTAAAAACCAGATATTGTTTGCCCTGTGATGGGAATAATGAAAAAAAAAAGTATGCTAGTTAGAGGCATGTCAGCTGCAAGATGATCTGAGTTTTAAGGAGAGATGGGTGATATCTCCCTTATATCTCTATAGACTTATATCTCTATAAAGTTGGTATACATAAGAGATGTATGTTAATGTATCATATCAACTGTTAATGTATCATAAAGCACTTTGTCAGATCCTTAATGAATCTAAAGTGGCAGATATGTGCTTGAAGTTCATTGCCGAAGGATATAATGCCTGCTTTCTCTAGATTAGTGACAATGAAAATTCCTGTATATTTTTTACTATTATTTAAACTATTTGAATTGATTGAATCATTCTGATTGAACTGTAAGGCTGGGAGATGGTTCACAAGGAAAAAGTGCTTGCCAACAAATCTGAAGACTTGAGGTCCCATCCTAGGACAAGAGAATCCAGCCCCACTCCATCATTGACACACACAATGGAAAAGGAACTAAATATTATTTTTAAAGACTGTGGGAAAAGGGAACACTAAAGCTTTCAAATTAATATACTACCAGGGATAAACCTTTAGTAGAACATGAGATTCAGTGTGTGAACTAGGTACAGAAGAGAATAGATAACCTAAATGTTAGTTAAAAAGAACAATATGGACTAGCACAAAGAGCACACATATTTTGGAGGTAGGCAATGATGGATTCAAGTACTGACTCTCTGCTAAGCAAGTTGCATGATCATGATGTTAAACACATTACTTAAAGTCTCTCCTTCTCAATATCTTAGTCTGTTAAAATGATTTGTACTAAGGTGTGAACTACTAATCTTTTTTGCATTGTAAATAAAAAGATTGAGCTGGTTAAGTTGCCTCACCTTCCTTACCTAGAAACCAGCAGTAATGGAATTGATGGCCCTTGTGCTTGCTCTCACACTATGAAGATTTTCTATGCTCTATATACAGAGCGAAGCTTAATTTCCTGAGTAGATATCAGGGAAACAATCCCCATGATTAAATTACAAGGACAATCCATCACCTACTGAAGAAGACTTTTATTTCTTTGGGGATAAAAGTCATCAAACCCTACAGGGTCTAGAACATCATGCCCACGGCACTGGCATCAGTTTTGCTCCAAGGAAAGGCTATGTCTGAGACTCTCTTTGGCAGTTTCATGTTCCACTATAGGAAAAGATGATAAAGTGCGGTTGGATTCACATCTGCTGTTATTGTTACCAAACATTTTTGTGCTTGCTTGAAATACTCCACATGATGTATTTCTTATCAAATCCATCAACACTGTCAGAGTTGGTAATGTAACTCACTGCTCTAGTGCAAGTGGCCAGTGTAAGCCCAGGAGAGGGCCACATGAGAATTTTGTCACCTTCTCTTTTACAGAGTTAGCAGATTTAGGATAATACCAGGACAGGAATGAGCAACATCAGGACCAAATATCATTAATCTTTCTTGTCTGCAAATGCATCCCTCAGAGCAGAGGTCAATTTCACTGCATAAGCACACAGTACTCAAGTCTTCATGGTGTCTCAAAAGGACATGAAAATCCAAAGTTCTGAGTGGATCCTCCCCTCAGGAAGACAGCTGGACCAGCAGTATCAGGGTCACTGTGGGACTGAGAAAGAGAAGGCAGCATGGTCCTTTCCCTGTGAGGATCACTCACTCCCATAGTGAATGCCATAGTGAAAGTGTCACCGACCTACCTCAAAGGGCCTCATTGTGATGCTGTATTGGCAGATATTTTCTGTCAGATTTCATCTTGGTAGACTGTCAAGCAGAGCCATCATACAAACATATCTTCATATCATCAGAGCAGATCAAGAAGTTGAGAACCCCAGAAGAAGAAATCAGAGTGGATATAGAGCCCACCTTCTTCAGCAATCATGTTAAACAAGAAAACATTCAATGGAGTAGATATCATTTATTTGTGCCTGTCTGCATGAAACTAAAATGGGAACAGATATTCACACATTAATGCAGAACATTGTCCATTTGGGGAAGAAAGCAGCAATAAGAGCATAGAACAGGAAGTTAGTGTTAGAACAGGAAACAGGAGGGAAAGGGCATCCACCCTTGACAGCAGAGGCAGTCTCATTTTCCTTTTTCAGGGTTGAAATGGTCCCTCCAATCACTGTTAGTAGAACAGAACCCAATGAGAAGAAAAGAGAAACATGAAAGGGGACATAAAAAACAGAGGGAGAATTTTACTCTTCGCTTTTATTTTTAAAAGGACACGTAATGTTGAAAACTATCTGTGATGCCTAAAGATATTCCTAGGCAAACTGAAAGCCTTAGATTTTTGAAAAATAAAATTGACAGCCTGAAGTCACATAAGTTGAATATATTATAAAGTTCTTAAAAGTTTAAATTGCGCTGTTAGATATAAGTCCTCCAAAATTTCTCAAAAAAGTAAATCTCTACTTCCAAACTTCAAAAATAATCTTTTTACCTGCTTAGAAAAAAAAAGTTCTTAGTGTTCTGAGCTTGTGCTGTGGGAAAAAAGACTACAAGCAGTTTAAAGCCCACTTCTAGAGAGCATGTAAGATCTGAAAGGATGTAATAAAAGATCCCCTCACAGCTCCCTGAAATATTTGACAGTATTTCAAGGAATTTGGCTGAGACTGACACAGAGTCTCATTTGAGACTTTAAAACAGAAGACAAACTGTCCCAGCTTTCAGCAGTCACTTCATTGTTTTAAGAGGCCCTTCATCACTCCTGGCCCAAAGGCATGCCTCCTTATCCCCCTTATGTATCCTGCCTCTAGGAGACAGCACAGCACTGCCATGGAGAAAGCCTTCCTCACTCTTTAAGCCTCCTCATCAGAGGCAGCCACCGACCCCTCTAGTGAACAACAGAAATCTAGAAGCAGAAAGCTTACCTGGGAAGAGGCCTCTTGCTATTGAATATTATGATTTTGTACTGGAAACCAAATAATATATAATATCAAAGTACAATGACCAAATCTTTACAGTGCTAATGTTCCTTCCTATGAACATACATGGGCAAAGGCTGACCATCTAGCTGTCTTTGCCACTGTAAAGTTAACCACCCCGTGTTCATC
The DNA here is from genome assembly GCA_001675575.1 of Neotoma lepida. NCBI lineage: Eukaryota > Metazoa > Chordata > Mammalia > Rodentia > Cricetidae > Neotoma > Neotoma lepida. The sequence goes on from LZPO01077715.1 coordinate 13,058, forward strand.
ACAGTTTCCAGTCACCAGTAAAGATCAGTTTGTTTGCTGTCGAAACCCTCTGCTCCATCTCATCCTAGCTTCTCTTTTTTAGATCCTATCAAAATGATTCAGAATTATTGCAGATCTAAATGTTTTGACCAGTGCCTAGCACTCTTGAAAGCCCACTGAGAGTTTCCCTGACCCTAGTATGAACTAATAGTAGAACATACAATACCTTTTTTGACCTGTTCACTTTTGGCCTTACAAGTCATTTCTTTTCACAAAACTTGTAGAGATCTTTGCATGTACTATGTACATGAAACATAAACCCTTGAACACCAAGGGCTCAGTGAGGTCTTAAGCCCAAAGCTCCTTATAGTGTCACCATAGCACTGATCATTCAATTCTATTTCTGCTGTCCGCCTCCGAACATCTTCTCTAAACTGCTGTGTCTCACTCAATCTCTGTGCTCAGCCTTTCAACACTGTCTGGCTCATAGTCAGAAAATGTTACTTTGCTAAACATATGATCTGATGTCATCATTTGACTTAATGCAGTAGATTCACAAAATGGCTAGTTTCATATAATTACAATCAGGTCCTCTCTTGGCCCAGACATAAACTAAAATGCACTATCCCTGACCTGTTCTAAGGTTATGCCCAAGTAATTTAAAAGAGTAAGATTAATAGTCTGTTGAGGAGATTTAAGGATATAATATTCAAGTATAATTGACAGAAGCTTGCCAACTTTAAAACTGGGTTAAGTTGTTCAAAATTTATCTGTAATAACAAACATAATCTTACATTATTCGATCTTACAGAGAAAAAGTATATTGGAGAAAATGTGACATTATGAGATGTCACTATCAAATTAGGTTGACCTCAAACTTCGACATCACATTTTTCTTTATCCTCACAGACATTCTCTCAAGAACAATCTTTACAGTACCCAAGAAAGTTGTTCCAAAATCAACAGTAAAACAGAGGTGTGAAAACACTGGCTGCATATGCATGTATCTCTTCCTATGGAGAGAGATCAAGACATCATATGCAGAAGCAATAACCTATGTGCACTTAGTTATTCTTGGGTGTTGGAAGCAATCTAGCTAAATGTGCCCCCACTCCTCCTGTATG
>LZPO01077717.1:0-14132 GCA_001675575.1 Neotoma lepida
TAGACGTGATTTACCATCTAATAAGAAACAGAAATCTTATTATAACAGCATTCATTTTATCATGGACTTTAGCATGGTAAACATCTTTTGATCCGTTTATGAAGGCCTACATCCAAGTGTGCATCACAGTAGTACTCCAGTTTACTGACTGCAGAAATCTACACAAAAGGCTTTGTAAGAAGCCATTCACGAAACAGAATGATTCTCATGCAGAGATAGAGACAATATTGGAGTATATGAAGTGATGGAAATGCTCATTAGCTTGATTGTGGCAAGTATTTCACAATGTAAACATATATCAAAACATGACATTGTGTACCTTAAATATGTACTATTCTTATTTATCACCTTTACCTCATTAAAACTGACAGAAATACTTGATTTAGAACCATGCAATTTCTCTCTGCAATGAAAAATATTAAAATTTACTTGTTCCTTCTTACTGTGGCTTGTCAACACAACTTGAAATTGTAAAAATGAAAAAAAAAATGTACTTATGTAACAGAGCTAACAACAGATAAGATCATTTTCTTACTAATACGGAAAGACATTTTTAATGACTAGACTGAATGACTCAGGACCTTTCCTTCCCCAACACACACAGGTTGACTTTAACATTCCTGCTGGAGACTCTGGTTTCTAGTTTTTCCCAGCTCATTAGACTGCAAGAGTCCCTTATCCCTGTGGCCTTGTCAAGGATAGAAGTCCAGCAGAGCAGTGCATTAATTAGGCATAGGCATGCGCATCCCCCTTGCAGCTCTGGAGATACAACAGAAGCTGTGCTGCCAGCTCATAAAAAAAAGCAGAGTGACTGAGGTTAGACCTTTCATAGGGCTTACACTGTTAAAAAGGAAACAGTGAATGTTAACTTTTTTTTTTTAATTACGGATGGTTGTGAGTCACCATGTGGTTGCCAAGAATTGAACTCAGGACCTCTGGAGGAGCAGCCTGTGCTCTGACCTGCTGAGCCATTTCTCCAGCCCGACTGTCAACTTCATTATCAGCCTTTAAGATTCTGTGAGGAGGTTAGCCATGCACTCTTCATCACTTCCATATACTTTTTTTCCTAACAATTTTCATCACCAGGGTGCAATCTACTGGGTGGCCTATTCTGACTTCATAAGATTGTGACTGTTCTTTCGTTTCTGAATTAGTGTATGGCATATTCACAAATTCTATGTGAAAAGGCAAAATTAAATTTCATTGTTGTCAAAGATAAAATATCATTTATTTGCTAGGACTTTTTTCACTGAGGAAAGTTAGATATGAAACTCTAACTACAGGTGAAGAGGAGAAATACTGCTCCATAAAAGAAAATTGTGAAAAGAACAGTGATGATACTGTTTCAAGCCCTGGGGAATAAGTTCAGCAGAACTTTCATTTTAGCGTCTGTGTTTCGGTCGTCTTCCCTTCCCTCCTACTGCCTCTTCTTTGTTCCCAGTTTTAGGTCAGTGCACTCCATACAGAAAAGGATCTACACTCCAGTGCAGTAGGCAGCAGTTCCAGCTATGACCTGGAAGCATAACCCTTACTGAGGCTTCCGGGCAGAGCCAAGACACGAGCCGTTAAGACTGATCAGTCCGTGCTGGAGCTCTTGGTTCCTGGATCCTGGACTTTGGATGGTGGACCAAGCAGAGTTCTCCAGAGAATACCGCTGGACTGCACCTCACCTCTTCTGGACCCTGTGACCAACCCCTTTACTTGCTGTAAGTTGCCCTAAATCCCTAAATAAACCTCTTAACTACGTGGAGTTGCCTTAATAATTTCCCCCATTACTCCAGGGGATCTAGATGGACTTCATGTAGCTTCTCTCCCAATGCCTGTTCAGAAATATAAGGGAAAAAATAAAGAGCAAAAGCACAGGGATGTTCTCTGTCTATCACTTAAAACAGCCTTATCAAGGTAAACAGTGACAAATATACTGAAAGGGTCAGATTACCTTTGTCTCTGGAGTACTTTGCTAGTTTGTAATTCTGTGTTACATATGTCACAATAGAGAAGCTATTGATGGCAGAATACATAGAAAGACAGGCCCACTTACCTTAATTTAATGGAAGCTGATGATTCCACAAAGGAATAAAATACTATTTTAGGAAAAATAATGGGTTAACAAAGTATTTATAGAGTGTAAAATAATTCTTCTAGTTGAGTTGGCTTACAGTTGAAAAACTGTTAGAAGTAAACCTTTTTTAACTGGATTGGTTTGGATGCCCCATTAATGGTCCTCTATCATTCATGTTTGTATGTCATTCATCAATTTATTACAGCACTAACAAGCCATAGGAACCAGGAAGTCTAGGCATACAGTGGGTTCATGAAGAATCTGGTTAAACAAATCAAGTTAGAGTGAACTCAAAGTGATTCAACAGTCCTGAGAGAGTTTCAGATTTTCTGGCCTCAGAGTCTACTGATCCATCTTGGGAGAAATACTCATGGCAGGAATGTGGCTGGTAAGATAATAGCTTCATGGCCCTGCTTGTTTTTATTGACATGAAATTTTTTCTTTAGGTTTGGAATATTTTTATTAGGTCACTTTTAAACTTCCTATGTTTCTTCACTCAAAGAGACTTCAAAAATGGACAGTATACTGAATATTAACATAAATTTTCCAAGTAATTGATATATAGCTCGAACCATTATGGGCTCTATCCATAAACTTTTTGGAAGGTCAAATGAAGAGATCAGATTCCTGGAACATAAGAACCAGAGACTTTTTCAGTTCATCTCCTACCTGTGTGGTGAGGTATTAGGACAAATTTGAAATTTTGAGGCTGACTAAAAGACATTATAATAGTGGGCCTCTTAATATTTGAGGAAGGTATTGCATTTTTGTTTGTTACTTGAGGTACTAGTTCAGGACAATGCTCAAGTACTAAAAGATGAGGACATCTTATTTTGAGTAGAGTTGTACTATATATGCTCTAAGTAAGGGCTGTCATTTCAATTCTAACCCACAATTTAGAAGCAAATAGTGTTAGCTGGGTCCTGGTGCTTCACCAATAACATTAGTCCATGGGTCTGCATAGGAAAATGCTGTGACACCTAAAATTGCTATGGGAAAGACATGATGCAGCTCCATGTTTTAAAAAGTCTAATTTTAAATTAAAAAACAGTCAAAATTGAACCAAAACAAAATATATATGTTAATAAAAATATGTATGGTGTAAAAGGAGCATAATCCAGGGACTTGATCATTTGTATCCTAAAAAGAGATCATGAGATAATTTGCAAAAGCTGAATTTGAGCTAAGGCCAGGGATACATAGGCACTTGCCAAGAGACCATGAAAAGCTTTCTGCACAGAGCAAACAGCATCAGCAGAGTGAAACACTAGGAACTCTAGGCCTTTAATGAAGACTGGCCTGGACTAGCCCTATACAGGATATGCTCTGTAAGGTCTTGGATTCTATGAAGAAGCCTAGAGTTTTTCCTTATGGAAATTCTAAGCAGGTAGAGATTTGGATTTTCTTCGAGGCCATTCAATAGTGGCTTACAGGACTAAATGGGAATGCAAAGACTCCATACAGGAAGGTAAATTGGAAAGCTGTTGACATAGTTCAAATGTGATAAGAAGTAACCTTGTTATCTGCAGTATCACAAAAGAAATAAAATTACTAGGATTTTTTTTCATATATTGACAGCTACCATTATTCTTTTCTGCATTTTAAGAACTTAAATTGCAACTAACAAATATTATTGTGGTTTGTACATGCAGAGCAATTTGTTCAGTATGAGGACAAATCATTTGATAGTAGTTCTTCAAAAAATCTATCTGTAATTGCTGCCAGCACTCTCTTGACATCTTCCTCTTCATCTACCACAGGTGAGCCTTAGAACTAACCATGCTGTTGAAAGTCTTCTTAATGCCATCAGGTATTTCCCAGTGCCCACATGCTGTTTTTCTAAATCCCTTATTCTCAATTCTTCTCATCCCCAGTAAAAATCACTTATTATTATTCAAGTGTCATCACAGAAGTTGCCCCTGTACTTTCCCTCTCTCACTTTCTGTACTCAATGACTCTTAATGGGGTAAGCTCATAACATGCTCAATTCTCTTTCTTCTCATCAACACTGTTATTGCACTAGTGACAGATTCCTTTCCAATATGGGTATTTTCTTATTGAACCACTAATATAATATCCTCCTAAATGATATTCAGCTTCTTCTTCTAGCCCTGTATAATCCATTCTAATCTTATAAATATACTATAAAGGAAATGGCTAAAAATGTTCACACATTTATTAAAAATGACTTACATATTTCATAAAATTATATATCTATATACATGCATGTGGAACTCTTACATGGCGAAAACATTCTAATGCATTATATATGTCAGGATGAAATTGTTATTCCTATGACAATTGGTAAAATAATAATGAGAGACAACATGTAAACTAATTTTTCCCTCATGTGGCAATCTGAGCAGGAGCAGATCAAAAGCTCTTAGAACAGCATCCTGGGTGTTGGTAAGAACCAAGCACTTCTAGCTTCTTGTTGCAGAAGATATTTTTTTCAGGTAGTACAGGAGGAGAATGGAAAATGCCTCCCCTTTTTCTCTTTGTGGGCACAACCCATGCTGTAGACATCAGTAATGTTGAAATCCCATTAGCCTTTCCAACAGCCAAGAGGGCTCAATCATGGTGTCTACATCTATCTGACCATGCACAAGCCTCAAATATATGAGTTTATTCTCAAGGAAAAAATACAGAAGAATAGATGCTAAGGTAGGTAGAACTCACATCCCATATCTCATATGTCATATCCCAATATGGAGAAAATGAACCCCAGACCCAGAAAACAAAAGTAAAAATAGACAAATGATATTATTTTAAAGTAAGAATTTTCTTCACAGCAGATACTGAAGGGATAGCCTGAAGAATGGAAGAAAATATTAGCAAACTGTTCAACTAACCAAGGATTAATATTTAAAATAGAGACCACAAATTACTCAACATTAAAATATCTTAGGATTCTATTTAAAAATGGACAAATGAACTAAAGGTTTAGGGCCACTCATTTGGTATTGAATAAAGAATTAGGGGGCTGATTCCTTGTCCAAACTGATTCTCCCTTTATTAGTGATCAGTAATTTCCTATATGACTTCATTCATATGGATCATGCCTTGTGATATTTGCCACATATACATTGTCATGTCAACTTGTTATCATTCAGGTCTTGTTTAGACAAACACATTGTTGAGCTTTCAAAGGTATGGCTTCCCTCTCTTACATAACAGATGCTTTCTCACAGTAGACATGTTGGTTCTTTGTCTCTTATGATCTTTCCACCCCCTCTTCTGTGATATAAATGAGGCCATATAATTTAGTGGGAGTGTAGAGGGCATGGAAGGAATTGGAGGGAGAAAGAGAAATGGTACAAATACATTTCTCATATATAACATTCTCAAAAAAAAATAATTTAGTCCCTATCATGCTGGGCAAATTCAGGGTTTTAGGGACATTAGTAGCTACATACTCAGGTGGAAATGGTATAGATTAAGTTTGGTTTATCTAGGTTGCACATGAAGGCATCAGGATTACTATATTGGAGATGATATCAGGATATTTCCCCTAAAATAGTTCTAGTCTTATGGTTCTTTGGTGATGCAGTTGCAGTGTAGTCCAGGCATTTGTGTATCACTAACGTTTAAAAGAACAAAACCTGTTTTCAAAATGATGATGAAAAATTAGATTTTCAAGGATGCGAAAACAAAATGGACAAACCCAGAGACCACCAGCATTGGGCTTGGTGGAGAAGCACATATTTCATGATGGTTTGTAGAAGATACGAGTGTTAAGTCTAATAAATGAAGAGCTCTGATTGTGAGGAATTTGAGAACTAATTTTGTTTGACTGTGGCATAAGTCTCATACATGAAAAGAGTGATAATATTCAAAGGACAGATTAGGTTAAGATTTATGGAGAAAATTGAAAATCAAGATAAGAAGTTGGACTCTATTCTGTGGGAAAGGAGAAATTGGTAAAAATCTTGAACAACAGAGTAAGCAGATGGTAATTGCTCTTTAGGAAGATGGATTAAGCAGGGCTTTGAAATAGAGAAGGAAAAGACATTGAAGTTGCAAAATAAATCAGGACCGTAATTCCATTTCCTATTGCAATATATCCAAATAAATACCTAAGCACATTATCACTGTATTGTTTTATAAAAATTGAAAATGCTTTTCACAGATCTTTCACCCATCATTGAAAAGTGTGTTAAAATGAAAATATGGATAGCCATCACTGTCCTAAATTTATTGGGATTTTATTGATTAGCCCTGACTAATAAGGCACTTAATAGAATGGATCACTGGCATTTCTCAGCCCTTATTGTATGCTAGGCACTGTCCTATAACCTTAAAAACTTTATTGCTGATACACTGTAAGTCAGGGATTTTCACCTTATTGATACTGAAGAAAGCTTAGCCATTGTGTAAGCAGTCAGAGTTCATCCTGCTAAGACTCAAAGCCAGTTCATTTTCACTCCAGAGCCTGTGGCTCTGCTTTTAAACACTTCACCATCAGATTTCATTGAAATGGTAATTTTTTTCTCCAGTAGTTTCTGTTTAAAAAGAGCTTTTTCATGGTGTAGCTTCAGCAGCTCTGTGAGTAAACAAGTCAAACATTTTGGTTATTGTTATTGGGCTTTGTTGGTTTTTTCAAGTTTAATTTCAAAATTAAAATTGATTTTTCTTTTTATTCATGTGACTGAGAAGTTACAGCACACAGGAGAGGGATGGGGTTTTAGAAATTTATTTGAAACTTTATCAGTGTCTGCCAATTTATATAAACAGTGTCTACAAGTTCCTATGACATTAAGCAGTGGTCACATTACATGTCTGGGTTCTTGAGGAGAGTATGGCTGCCAAGCATGAAGGCTATATTTAGAACTACCTTTCCTTGCTGCTTGGAGTCTCTCTTTTCAGAAAGAGTTTGTACCATGAAAACCTATTCTAGGTAGAGTTCAGGAAGATTAATGTACAGCAACAAAGCAAACTATTCAGTGAATGCTCTCTGTGATAACAAATGGATATTCCTACCTTTATTTATTTTTTACATTTATTTGATTATTTGTGCTTGTGGAGAGAAGTGTACACATGTGTCATGACATGTGTCTGGCAGTCAGAGGACAACTCGTGGGAGGTTGTTCTTTTACTTTGGAGACCACTCAGATCTCTAGCCTTGGTGGAAAGTACCTTCCTTGTTGAGTCATTCATCAGCTCTATCTTCTCTTTAAAACTCTGTGTCGAATGTATCAAACTCTTACTAAAACTGATACAAGAAATAGAGGATAAAGCTGTAGGCTGTGATGATTTCAATCTCTGGCTCATCTCTGCTCCCTCAGATGTGTCTACAGATAATATGGCTGGGTGGAGAGAGGAATGTAAGGAAGGCAGATATAGGAGCTTGGTCCCTTTTTGATCTGAGGAGTTGTGGAGCAGCCGTCAGCCTCACACTTCACCCTCATGTGAATCGACATCATTGGCAGATTTAGTGAGACAATTGGGAATTCTTAAAGGGAGGAATTAGTTTAAAAAAGAGAGTTTTTCCCCCACATTAAAATATGGGAAACACTATTACAATGGAGGGAATTAGGTCTCTGTATGATAATACACTGCATGGTTTGAAAATGGAACAATTAAATAAGAGAATAATTAATTTAGATGGAATTTATGTAATGTCAATTAAACATATTATCGGCTTTATCATTTTTGTTTTATCACTAAAAATGTTGGTTTTTATGAGTGCTAATATACAAGTTTTAGAAAGACTTATTAAAACAGATCATAGAGATACTCAGATCCAGACAGAGGAATTTAAAGGAGAACTAATCTCAGCATCACATTATGGGGTTAGAGAGACTCAGCCTAATGTTTTCAAGCAACCAACTTTAACTTATCCAATAACCTTACAGGAATTCTCAAGTGATAGATAACCCCAAGGCTGTATAAGAGCTGAATGGACTCATGTGGAAATGTTAGATTTAAGGAGATTCAAGAAACTGAAAGTCTCATATGACATGCATTCACATTTTGTGAAGCAGATCGTAAAATCACGATCAACTTGTAATGGAATTATAGCTCAAGACTAGGGAAACTTGGTTACAGCGATCTTGGAGCCTGCTCCTCAATTACAGTGGAGGACCTAATGGAAAGATGAGGATAAGATCCTTGAACAATGAAGTAGGGCTAGAGGTATGGAAATCTCTCAAGACCAACTTCTTGGAGAGGAAGTTTATCCTAATGTACATCTATATGATGACCACACACTGGTTTTATGCCATGCAGCATCCTGAATACTTGGGACAGAATTGAAGGGGTAGGAAAGGAAACTAAGTCATTTGCTAAGGTTATACAGGGCCCAAAAGGAACTTTTACTGATTTCTTACAAAGATAGACTTCAGTAGTAATAGAATGATACCAAAAGCAGAAGCTAGACAAATAATAATTGAATCTCTGGCTTTTGAAAATGCTAATGCACAATACAAAGGGTAATTAGGCCCTTAAATGCAAGATCAGCACCCTTAGAGGAATGAATCAGAGATACAGTCAATATTGAATCTCAAAATCATGATGATGCTTGGGTAGGAGAAGTGATTTCCAGAGGTTTGAAGAAAAATCAAAATGTCAGGTGTTTCAGTTAAGGTAAACAAGATCACCAAAAATGATTGTAGGCAGGACATTTCTAGAAACAATGTGGAAATGCATGAACTATGGACCAATAACTGTGGAGCCCCCATGGTGCTGGACTGGGCCCTCTGGAAGCTTGAGACAGTTGCTTGGCTTGAACTGTTTGGGGGCCCCCAGGCAGTGGGATCGAGATCTGTCCCTGGTGCAAGGGCTGGCTTTTTGGAGCCCAGTGCTTATGGTGGGACACTTGGTGAAGTTGTGGCACAGGGAGGAGGGTCTAGTTCTGCCTTGGCTGAATGTGCCAGGCTCCGGAGACTCTCCAAGGGAGACCTTGTTTTGGAGGAGGTGGGAATGGGGGGTGGGTTGAGGGGGGGAGAGGGCAGGAGGGAGGAGGGAGGAGAGGGGGATCTGAGGTTGGTATGTAAAAGGAGTGGAAAATCTTTTTAATAAAAAAAAATAAAATAAGAATAATCTCAACAGAATGCCATTCCCTTCTGGAATATGCAGAAGGTGTTGCAAAGGCCAACATTGGACCAATGAATGAAGATCAACAAGGAACAGACAAGGCAACCTTTTGCCATCAGGAAACACTTTGGGGAGCTTTTGAAGGCCCCCGTGTCAAATTTGATTCAATCATTCCCTATTGTCATGGGGGAAACTCCTCCCCAGAGCAACTAAAAGATTAGATTTGAGCAAGAGAGACCTCTTAATTATAAGAGGTGATAGTTCATCAGCCAGCATTACCATTCAATTTAAACTAACTTATATGACCAACAAATGCTTTTCATTTAATCAGATATAACTTGCCATAAAGGAACCTCCCCAAAATTGGGTTCAGGAAGGGTTTTGTTTTTGTCTTTTCAGGAGAATGAAGGCATCCAGCTAAGGAATCTGAAGACCACTGGATAAATGAGACATGTGAAGAAAAAGGACAAATCATTCAAAAAAATGTCCCAAGAAAAAGAGTAAACTGGCTTATTGGCATATCACATTTCCAACAGGATAAAATTTCATAAATCTTCCTAAATATTTGTTTCTGCTCTTCTCTACAGACACATAATGCAAATGGTCTTTTTGTAGTCCCAGTTCAATTGAAAAGTAAAGCTGGCTTTGGAGTTGGAGTGTGGCTCTCTCCTTCTCTAAACCCAAGCATGCTTGTTAAAGTAAAATCCAAAATCTCTGTCTCATGTCAGAAGGGCCGCCTGATATGGGACAGAGGAAAAACCAAAATTTAGAGACTATTCTATTTCTACCGATCTTGTGATCCTTTGGTTTTATTTTGACTCTTTAAAACTTTTCTTAAGGTATGAATATTATCTCAAAATTTATAATATATATATATTAAACTTTTTGTCATGATATTAATGGTCATATAGAGTACTAACTAGTTCTAGAACCAGGTTTCATCTAGCTCCCTGTACATAATTTTGGGTTTGAGTCTATATCAGGTAACTAAGAATTAAATGTTTGTACTCTGGATGTACATAACAAATTATGGGCCTTTAATCTCTTTGAGATCTGATGCATATGACATTTAAAATGTTTAAGTTTTCTGCAGAGAACCATGATGCATAATAATGACCTTTGAAATCTCCTAAAAGATGATGGGACCCCACAACAAGGATTCTAACTGTACTATGATAATGCCACTAAGTTGACAAATACCACCCAATGATCAGCTTTGTACTATAAACTGCTCAGAATAATTTTGAAGTGGCTAGCTGAGATAATTCAGCCTCACAGACTACTCTAGCCAGTACTTGAGACAAGCTCTGAGACATTACTCAGAAACTAGATAACAAATGATATAGCTACTTCTTCCATGACTTGACAATTAAACTGTTTTTCTTTTCAGGATTAAAGGTGCTGTTGCCCCCAGATAACAGGAACTAATTTTAAGAACATGACACCCACATTCCCAAGAGGTGGGGCGGGTGGATTTTTGTTTTTCAATGGGCTATGGATATTTGTCATTGTTAAGGGTAGTTGATTACAAGGTTTTATTAATAGTGGTTTAAAAAAAAGCTGAACAAAGGAGATTAGATTCGGGGATCTTGTTTTAAGAAAAAAAGGGGGATATAGACATGATAGGATAAAAGGGTAGATTATTAAATCTACTTTTAAAACAAAAAAGTTACTATTAGTTTTAAATATTTTACATTAGCTTGGATTTTTGTATCTTGATACAAATTTGAGGTTATTTTTGTTAGAACATACTGTGCATACATTTTTACTGTTGTTCAAGGTATTGTACCTATACAGCTCATTTAACAATGTAATGCAAATTTCTAGTCCTTGAAAGTTATTATTGCAAACTATTTAGGATAAAAAAGAAATGCAGGTTAGTAGTTAGTCACCTATTACAATCAAATTGTAGTCATATTAGGTATGTTTTTTAGATCAAACAGATATATTTTAGGTAGACAAATGGTCTTCAAACACTTTAGAGATCTACAGAATATGGAATTTAAGATGTTTTAATAACATTGGTTCTTTTTTTTTTAATGACAATGAGACATGTCTGCTCCTGGCAGCACCAATCTACTTCAGAGAAGATGATGGGCATCAAAGATTTTGGGGCAAAAGTTAGCCACTGGACAAGAAAGTGCCCTTGCCTCAACTGCTGATAGTGTGCTGTCCAAATTGGACAAGCAGGACTCAAAAGAGACTGCTGAACTTTGCCAAGACAAAGTAGGACAGCCCATTACAATATCCTGCTTCACAGAAAAGTCTGTCAGGTATGCTAGGCCTGTAGGTCAAAGATGGATGCCCCAACATCACAGAGGAACCTTGGGTGACTGTCCAGGCAGCCAGATGTTTCTGTCATTTCTCACATTTTTGGAAGTTGCTTGCTTGTACTTCTTGCTTACTTAGGTAATATTATTTCCTCCTCAGGTCTCTGATGGAGTTGAAGACTAGATAATTTTTGTTATAGTTTTCTATGTTAACAAATTCAAAAAAGAATCTCATTAAGGAAGTATAAAGTATATAGGGTTGAGAGACATCAAAAGATAGTTTTGGGTTGAATAAAAATTAGGGTAGAAGGTAAATTAGATACAATCCTTTGGACTCACCAAGATAGGATAGATAATGGAGTATTTTTTCTGAATTTGTCAAATGTTTATGGACTAGACATTGTTGATGTATTTATTGCCTGTATATATGATGTATAGTTATTGTACTTATTTTATATAGTTTGTATAGTTTTTCGTATATTACTTATAACAATTTTTATTTTAGACCAAAAGGGGGAAATGTGATGATATTTTGGTTGTACTTTAAAAAATAAAGCTTGCCTGAAGATCAGAGGGTGGAGCTAGCCGTTAGTTAACCATAGAGGTCTGGAGGTCTGTATAGACAGAAGACAGGAAGTGATATGGCTGGGCAGAGGGGAGAATATAAAGCAGGTGGAGACAGGAGATCAATCCCTTTTCAGTCTGAGATTTTGTAGAGTTAAGAAGTCTGATGGCTGGCTGCTCTGCTTCTCTGATTTTTGTGCTTTCACTCTCAATATCTGGCTCCAGGTTTTTATTATTAAGAACAATTAGGATCATACATCACATGCAAGAATATTAATCATAGTGAACAAATACCATATGAATTTCTTAACTGAACTACAACCAGAAGTTCCTTATCCCTTCTTATGGAACATCTGGTCTTTCAAGGAGGTTAATATTTCCTATCAGTCCCATGGATTGGAATACACCATTCTCTGAGCACAGGCCGAAATGCTAAAACAGAGAGGCATGTGCCAAGAGTTTTGCCTGTCTTAGGAAGGAATACTTCCATGTCCGCTTCCAGAAATGGATGTTTCCAATAGCAAGTAAATTTTTACACAAAGGAAAACTCAGGTCCTCTGTGCAGACAAGGTGAGGAAGGGGAAGGTTTCCATATGGCCCTTTTGTGCCTAGTAGCACTGTTCACTTAAAAATAACTCTTCAAGGCTTAACCAACTGCATCACCAGCCCGCCATCTGGAGGAAATAGTGAGGAAAGTGTTATAGGATCCAGAGATGTCTTTCTAGTGTTCCTTGACCTGGGAAAAGGTATAAAATGCCCATGTTCCTTATAGGTAGAGAGAGAGAGTTAATATTCATGATGCTAAGTTATGAACACAGTAAAAGAAATATTTCTGCTAGTGGCCATGTAAGAGGAGCAGTAGGTGGCACTTGAGCTTCAAGAGTTAGGCCCATCAGAATGTAAGACACTAAGATAGAATCTTAGATATCTAAGGCCCCTGGGGCTTTGGCTCCAGAATGCCTTTACATGTTTTCTCCTGCCATTTTTCTCTGGTATCTGGCATGGTGTGGGGGGGATCCCCACTGCTATTAATGTAGTGTGATTATCTCATGGAAATATCCTATTCTCCTGGGCATTTTAACCTGTGGGTTATTATGAAGATGATTCCTCTTAGGCTGTATTGTTTAATTAATGTAATGATTTTATATAATAATAATGTTATTTTAAATAGAATTTTGGTGATTAAGGATTTTTTAACAAATGCAGTAAAGGATTATGATAGAGGTTAGTTTAGTGGGAAAATTAATATAAAAAAGGTAGGATATAGGGTTGCCCCCTACCCCTGACACAGCAAGGGCTGCAGAGGGTAGAAAGTAGAAACAAGGAAACAAGAAAGTGTCACATAGCTAGGACTTATGAGTTCCTCTTGAGGAGTTGCATAGACTGTGACTTAGGTTAATGATTAAGGAAAATAATTGACTCCCAGGAGTTAGCTCAAGTTCTTTTTGATATTGGGAAAGGTGTTCTTGGGTTTTGGTGTGCATCATAGCTAAAAAAAGAAAAAAAAAACCTTTAAACACTTAACTTTATGTAACTAGAAAATCAAGAATTCAATGGTTAGTTAAGATAATTGGACAGGACTTTAAAATAAGAAAAGTGAAACTAATAGCCTTTTCTTCTGGCAATTATAAAAACTACTGTCTATGTAAATAGTTATGGCTAAAAGGCTCCTGCTCTATGAGAAGTCTAAAAGATAAATGTTTAATTGTATATGAGTTCATGGGGGTAATTTGTTTTTCACCTATAATATATAAGCTGTTTAATCATGTAAGGGAAAGGGAAACATGTTGTTTTTACTTGTATTTATTATAATCATTAACTTAGAAAATAGAATGTATTTTTATATTGCTTGAAAGATTTTGCTGGTGTATATAAGCTGTTAGAGAAAAAATAGAGATGTTAGAAGAAGGAATGAGATCAGGAAGTAGTTATAAGGAAGCCATCAGAAAAACAGAAGGGAAACATCCAGGTAGAAGAACAGAACAGAAAAAGAATAGAGTAGAACAAGCAACAGAAGGAATAATAAAATGAAGAACTAAGCTTTGGCTCTCAGAAAAGTTCTCATATGTCTACTTGTGTGTCCAGCAGTTTGCCTACTCTGCATCTCTTCAGTTTCTCTGACCTGCTGAAGGATTGCCATTCATCAGCACCCTAGGTAAGAGCCTGACATGTTGGAGATGCGTGTGTGTGTGTGTGTGTGT
>LZPO01077718.1:0-11796 GCA_001675575.1 Neotoma lepida
CATGATTTTTCCATGTGTCTTGATCTTGTCATGGGCTTAAGTTACATTTTTGCACCTTGCAGTCATATCAGTGGGGATTTGTCCCAGAATTCCTTGGTGATACAAGGTCGCTTACATACCATCCTATTTTTGCTTAACCTATGCTCATCTTCCTGATGCTTTAATTCATCTTTGGAGTATTTACAATACCTGATCCGAGGTAAATGCTTATCATAGTGTATTGTTTAGAGAATAATGACAAAACAACNGCAAAACAGTCTATGTGTGTTTGGTAAGATTGCAGTTTTTTTCTTGAGTATTTTCAGTCCATTGTTGGTTGAATCCATGTATGCAGAAGCAGTGGCCATGTGTTAAATAAATAATTGGCTATTGAAGCATAAAAAAGTACATGCACAGACACATTACCTCTTATGGTTATGCCTCACCATTAGCAAAGCTGNAGGTGAAGGAAGGGGTTGAGGATGGCAGCAGACGAGTGCATGATATTATCACATCTGTGTGGGAGATGCAGTCCTCAAGTGGCAGTGTGAAGAGGCTCCCAGAAGGGGAGTTGGATAGCTCTCCACTCATTATCAGCAAAGTTCAAGTAATTGCACAGACAAAGGAGCTCCTACTGTCTGCAGAAATGCAGCACCGGGGGAGAGTAGCCGCACTGAAAGTCTGCAGTGGTCTCCCTCAACCCTCTCTCGCCTCTTCTCTCTAGCACTGAGAGATTCTTTGACTCTGCCCATTTCCTATGGGTTTGGGAGGAAGACATGATTTAGTGGCTTTATTACAGGAAGTGGCATCTTTTCACTGTAAGAGAATACCATTGTGAAAATGCACATAGGAGACACTGTAGTCCCTGAAGAATCCTCTGGTTACTCAACTGGATCTGTCCCCTTACCAAATTCAGGAAACACAAAGACCCGATATGGTGTTATTTTGGACAGCTCCCTTTTCAGCAAGATGGTGGAAGACCAGCATGGTGTGGTTACCTGCTATCCTAGCTTCGTTTTCAATTGCTGTGATAAAATATCCTGACAAAAAACAANTTAGGAGAAAAGGGTTCTTTTCAGTTCACTGTTCCAGTTCACAGTCCATCACAGCAGGGTTGTCACAGTAGCAGAAACCTGAAACAGCTAGTTCCATCATATCTGCAGACAAGAGCGGAGAAAAATCAATGCATGCATGCTTAATGTTCAGCCCACTTTCTCTATTCTTATGCAGTTTAGGACCCAGACCCAGGGGATGGTGCTGGCCCCACCCAACTTAATGCAATCNAGACAGACCCCTACAGCTGTCCCCATAGGCTGATCAGATCTAGACANTCTCTCATTGAGATTTTCTTCCCAGGTGATTCTGGGTTGTGTCAAGTTGACAAAACTAATCATCACACCTGCCATTGAATAGTGTCTTTATGTGGCATCTTATTCCAACATAAGTGATGTAGATGCCTCAAGGGCCCAGCAGGTTCTTGGAATGAATGAAGCACAGTGGGTGAATTAGAAAACTGCATCCATTTGGAAAGATGCACAGCCACTCAGAAATGTCATGGGAGTTGGCGAAGGAGCCTGTCTGGTCTTTAGATCTCTGCATTTTTTTCAAGTCAATTTGGAAATTTTTGTTGTCGTTTCACCAATTTTGTTAAACAACATCCTCCTACCCTCTAAACTGTACCCCCAAAGAGGCAAACTCTGTGGTTTAGACAAAACACCTGCATGTCCAAGCAAATCCATGNGCTTCACAATGAATGCGTGGAGAAGTTCACATTCTCATCCAATTTTGCACCATTGCTTGTTTCTGTTTCATCACCCCTAGGAGCCCAGAGGCTTGCTACCTCCCAAACCAGTCCACTGAACTATCACACAGGATATGTCCAAGCTCACTGGAAGATCTGTATGAAAACATCCAAATGTCATAGCCTGGGATTCAAGACCCATCTGTCCACAGGCTGTGGAACTCATCCCAAGAGTTCTCCTCTGCTTCTCATTTTGATCTGTCAATCCTTCCCGAGTTCAGTGTCTACTGTCTTAACANCCAGGTTTTGCTTACATACCACCCATGTCTAGAATTGCCCTGGGCTGTGCTCTCAGATATTCTCAATTCAGTGGTCTAGTTTTAAAACCTAACAAAGCTGTNAAGGTTCAGTGTTGGGGTTCAGCCCCAACCTATCAAAGAGTCTTTTGAAGAGGGGAGTGAGGAATTGAGGTTGTTAGATAGAAATATAGAAGTAGATAGAGAGAAAATATAGAGACACAGGATAGCTTTGGGAGGGCCCTGAGTCAATACCCAGCAGCCTTGAANTTATTTCTAATGGGCTTTTTATACATTAGTAAGGAGAGAGGCAAAAGATCTCCCCCTTTCAAGATCAAAGCACAATGTACAACCAAGTGTAGACCCTTCAAAACANCTGGTAACCATGTCTTTGGCCAAACCATCCTATTATGCCGCCCTGTTGGGTAAAGCAAGCTCAGACTTTCTGACCTTGAGTAAAACCTTAGAGAGCCTCTGTGGGCCCCCACATAAAGCCATCTTNGAAAAGGTAATGTGAACTGTATATTTTGAAATATGGTCTGAATAGGTCCTTAAGCCAACATGACTGTTTGAACAATGCAAGTTACAAAAATGGGGAAATCTAAAGAATACAAAATAAGATGAAATTTGTATATGGTTTCAATCCTAACACACACACATATATATTCATTTATTGTTCTCAATAAGGTAACTGATGATTAGATTTATTGGAAGGCATAAGAAGGTGGGAAATTCTNCAGCTGGTTTAGGAATTGGAAAATATTTCTGTGAATTCATATGGATATCTCTACAGTTTCTCCTGGTAGGGGTTCAAGAGAAGAATGTTCTAAGCTGGCAGAAATGTGGTGTATATTCTCTGTATTACTTTCCTCATCGCTGTGACTGCATACCTGATAGAATAAATGAAGAGATGAAGGATTTATATTGGCTCACAGTTTGAGAGGTGGTAAAGGCATGGAAGAATTCATTGCAGCAGGAACGTGTGGTTGGGACTCCACATCTCAGCAGCCTAGGAACAGGGAGCTCAAGCTAGAAGTGGAGTTATAAGGTTGTGGAATAATAGCTTAAGATGTGTTACATTCATTTATGCTATGGAATGTTGGTTTAATGAAGATGTGCTGCATTCTTTTATGTTGCATTTGTTTAACTCTGTGAAGCTGTGTTACTTTGCCTGTCTATTTTGCTTGTGTACAACATCTGATTGGTCTAATAAAGAGCTGAACGGCCAAGAGGTAGATAGGAGAGAGAAGTAGGTGGGACTGCCAGGCAGAGAGAATAAATAGAAGGAGAAAAAGAGAAGATCAAGGAGAGAGAAGAGGAAGAGAGGAGGAAGCCAGAGGCCAGCCACCCAGCCACACAACCAGACATGAAGGAAGAAGTAAAGAAAAGATATACAGAAATAGAAAAAGTAAAAGTCCAGAAGCAAAAGGTAGATGGGATAACTTAAGTAAAGAAAAGTTGGCTAGAAACAAGACAAGCTAAGGCTGGACATTCATAAATAAAAATAAGTCTCAGTGTATTTATTTGGGAGCTGGGTGTCAGGGTCCCCAAAGAGCATAGAGTAAAAAANGAAAACAAAACCAAACAAAAANCAACCCACAAAAAAACAAACTANGTTATAATCCTCAGAGCTTACCCACAGTGCTCTAGTTCCTCTAAGGAAGGTCCTAGCTCCCAAAGGTTCTACAACCTCTCCTAAACAGTCCTACNAGTTGAAGACCAATATATGGACCTATGAGCCACATTTGACATTNCAGCCATAACATAGTTATTATCAGTCTCCCCAGAGTACATTGCTAATGGAGTACAGAACTTTTGACTGCTGGAATATGGGCTCCATGGTGTAGGAATGACATCTCTTATTCACTCTTAGATTCCTTATACCTACCACACTTACCAGTATATGATATTTATTAATAAAAAATGTAGATGCCTGACTATCAAGGTCACATTTACTCTCAGAATCTTCCCTATTATATTTTGCTGAATACTTCTGGTGAATTATGTTGGTAAGCAGTTGGCAATCTTGGCTTCAAGATTACATTAGAACTCCAGCCAAGCAAACAGATCAGTGCCTTGCTTAGCCATCATCAGAGAAGCTTCCTTCTGCAGCAGATGGGAACAAATACAGAGACCCACAGCCAGTCAATATTCAGAGAGTGAAAAGACCTTGGCACACTCAGCCCTAAGTGGTATGACTCCATCAAATCCCTCTCCTCAGGGCTCAGGGAATCCTGCAGAAGAGGAGGCAGAGAGAATGTGAGAGCCAGAGGGGATTAAGGATACCAAGAAAACAAGGCCCTTTAAATCAACAGGATCAGTGCATAGATGAACTCACAGAGACTGAGGCAATGTGCACAGGGCCTGTACTGGTCTGCACCAGATGGGTCCTAGCGCTGAAAGAAGTGGACACATGTTCCCATCCCTAACCCAGAAGCTATCTCCAATTGGTAAGCAATTGTAAATGAAATTTAGTTTTCTCCAAGGGGAGGGGTCTCTGGGAAAACAAACTACTCTTCAGGGAAGGCTGCATGCCCAACAATAGATGGCTAACAGAAAAAGGACTCAACAGTGTCATTGAGGTTCCTTGTCTCATAATGTCATGTCAGGGTCTTTTCCTTTCTTTTAAAGAAAAAAAGTACCTTATTTTTTAANTTTTATTTTATGTTATATATGTATATTTTTTCTTCTCTCTTTTTTTACCCTATAGGTCCTCTGCATATGTATTATCACTTCCAGTTTAGTAGTTTTTGGGGTTCCTGAATGTGGGAAGGAGTGGNGTCTCTGCATCAGTATCTGTTTCTTGTGCCTTTTCTTGGGCTCTTTTCCTTTGGTTTGTTTGTTTTATCCTATTCTGGTGTGTTGGTTTCTGTTTTTATTTTGTTATTATCCTTTAAAAGCCTGTTTGTTTTCTAATAAGAGACAGAAAGGGNTGGAGTTATAGGAGAAGAAACCACAATCAGGATATGTTATATGAGAAAAAAAATCCATTTTCAATAAAAGGAAAAAATGTAAAGAAAGAAAGAGAAAGATTTTTGTAAGCCACCTAGTCCAGGGGGTTGTGGGTAAATTCTGAGGGACTGTGCTAAGAGCCTATGGGAGGTAGGTGGGATGGAGNAGGGCTTTGGATTTTGGAATGCACTCCCCTCTCTAGAGCTTTATCCAAGTATAGTGAAGGTTAAGCCCTCCAACCAAGAAACTAAGTATTGATAAGGCCTGTGACACACAACTTTGATGTTATCGAACTCTCTGCAGCTCCTTGGCCAATTTGGTCTTTGTCTCCACAATGCTCACCCTATTGGTCCTGGGGGGAGACAATTCAACCTGAATATTACAGAAGTTGAGGAGATTTAAAAACTGGCCTCATGCTCACTACATTCTCCTTGCCTCACACAACCTCTAGTTCATAAACCATGTGGCTGATGGTTTCTCTGAGGAACTAGTCAACATACACATTTTGNATTGCTAAACTAGAGTGACTTCAGCAGTATGTTGGCCAGAACCAACTTTGAACGTGTCCCTGGGGCCTTCCAGGTGGATGGAAATGAGCAAGCTCAATATCTAGCAGAAATGGATGGCTGTGCCAGGAGTTAATCCAGACACATGGGTTCAGAATCTAATCTGCTTTCCCATCCCAGAGACACAGACAGAGTTTTCCTCCCTAGTTGCCTTGGTGAAGATACCAAAGAAGATAGAGGACAAATCTCTCCTCTTCCCTGTCCCCCCAAGTTGGCATGGAGACAACATGAANCCAAGACACTTGTCTTCAGAGGCTGTGATTTTAAGCATTTTACTAGCCTGTAATAGTTCTTCTATCCCCCATCCCTCGTAGGTGCCAATCTTAGCATCTGTAGCCTCCAATTCTAAGGGCTAGAAGGTNCCCCCTGCATGCATGGTCTGCATTTCCAAAGATGATTTATGATTTTGATGACCAGATGAAGGAAAGGGATATAGCTGGCCTGATGAAGCCTCACGAGGCCACGATTGGAAAGACCTGAGAAATAACAAGGCTTTGCACCTGTAGGATCAGCAAGAAGGAATCCCAGCTTGCGGAGTTGCTGTGAGGCTATGATGTTTCAGAGCTCTGGATAGGAAAAAGCATAAGCTTTGGAGATTGGGAACNTACTTCAAACCTTTCATTAAGTGGTAGATAGAGTTTAGCCTGACCCTTTAGTTTCTCCAGAATCAGTTTCCTCTTGCAGGTGTTCCTCGGTTGATTNCAATGTTGTCTATTACAAGCGTTTGATTAATTCATGAAGCTAACCCCAGGACAAATTAAAATGCTGCTTCAAACCTTAGAGAATAGTGGAACCGTTAAGTAGAAGTGATGACATTTATCAACAGGGATATGGGGCAGTTTGGGTGGCTGGGATGTGAAGACTTGGTTATAGGTAGAGTGGGGTGTCTGAGCCAGAAGAGGTGGCCACACCACAGTTTGTCTGACTTTGTTTACAGACACATCAGAGACTACTTACAGGATGAATGGGCACAGGTAACTAACATACTGGGTGCTAGCAGAACAGTTATCTGTTTGAGAAATACACAAATATCAACTTTTTTTGGTTAATTTGTTCCTCTTAAGTTCACCATCTGACAGCTAACCCTGCTAATCCACCAGTAGCTAGCAAGGCCTTTTATCTTTGCATCTGAACTGTATTACTAAGTGTGATTCTAGCCAAGACTGTTTCTCCCCCCTATCCCATTACTCTGGGCTTTGCCAGTGCCTTTGATAGTACCAGCATGGAGGATCATAGGAGCCAGTTCGCCTCAGTTTATGTCTGAAAGGAAGCAATGTGACACTGTGGATGACATGGGCACTTCCACATTTTTCAAAGCATATTTAGGGTAATTCCAACTCCCACTGCTTTGCATTTGGCAGGCTCTGCACCCCCAGGCAATCAGCAAGTCATCTTCTGTTTCCATAAAGCCAGAAGGAACATTTTGTTGCATTCCCATGGATGATTTTTAACAGTTTGCTGTCAGTGAATTACAAGCTATTGGACACAGAATCAGTGGGTGTCCCCTCCCTCCTCAGTGTCCATTGACCTTTGGGGGCATTAATAAGGCTGAATGATTTTTGAGGCATTGGGGAGTGATGAGTTCTTTTTAAGAGAGAAAAGTGAACCTCAGGGAAGGGAAGAAAAGGTATCATTGGTGAGACTACCAGGGTGGCTGCAGACTCAATTTACCCATTAGAAGCATTTCCTGTAATTAGCTGAAAATGGGTTTCGGCTTTNTTAGTGTAGAACTAGATGAAAAAATTGACAGGTATCTCAAAGCAAATGAAAGAAANGTGCTTCAAGTACTCTCATTAGAGAGAAAATTATCTATTAGACAGCGTTCAGCTCTAGACAAGACCCAGAGGAAGGGAATGCTTCCAATGATCTCTAGGCCCTCCCTGCTTTCTCTCAGTGGCTCACACACAGCATAAAGACAGCATTGGAGCAGGAACCTAGGGCTGTCTGCCAAGCCTTTTCGCCATCCTAGGGGAGATGCTGGGCATCTCTTCCCTTCTGCATCTCATCTGAGGTCCCAGGGCTCTCCCACTTGACGATGTTGGGGTTTTGTCGCAAGCATACTATGCCAGAAGTATAGATGAGCATGTTTGTGTTATTTCCACAGTATCACGATGTTTAGTGGTTTCAATGAGACCAATTTGTCATGTAATCCATTTATCCTGGTAGCCTGGCCAAGACGAATACATTTTATTCCAATTTTCATTACTATTATTAACTAATATCACACAGCCCACAGTAAATCTATCATCTATCTATCTATCTATCTATCTATCTATCTATCTATCTGTCTGTCTATCTATCTATCTATCTATCTATCTATCTATCTATCTATCATTCATCCATCTATCATTCATCTATCTATCTATCTATCTATCTATCTATCTATCATCTATCTATCTGTTATCTACTTATATGTCTATATGTGGGTTACAGAATGAACACAGGTTAAAGAGGCTGCAGCAGAGTCCAAAGTTTTTCACAATCTGTCTTAGAAAGCCTGTATTGTGAGAATAAGGAAGCAGAGCAGTGCTGGGAGGGGCTGCNGTAGTCAGGTCTGAGAGCAAAGCTGCAGAGTTCAGCTGCTGGGTGAAAGACTGAAAAACCCAAAGAGGTCAGGATCTGGAGACAGATCAGGAGCAAGAAAAGGCAAGGCAGGTCCAGGTGCTACCACCTTCCAAAATAAACTTGACAGTCANTATTAGCCATCACTGGTGCTGAAAAAAATAATTTGTAAAAGAATATTGTGTGTATTCCTNCTGAGGATTGTATTTTATTGATAACCAATTTCTGGCTTATTTTATTTTTATGAGGGTATTTGCTTTGCCAACATCTATTTTGCAAGGTCTCTACCTCCATCACTGTTAGTACTCAAGCTTATATGTGACACCTTTCTTTATAGTCCCAAAGTCTGAAAGAGAAACCTTCCCTCTCCTTTCAGGTCCCCATCATGTTTCCCTCTCTCATATACTGTACCATCCCAGTTCAGCAGGTGGAAGAAAAAGTATCAGCCCAGGATTCCAAGACCAAGTTCTCAGCACAAAGGACAGAGGGCAGGGAATAAGAAACGAGAGACAGAGATAGAGGACCAGTGAGACTGGAAGNAAACAAGGGAGAGGAGGCAGGGATATTTGTCCCAGGCAGGGACAAAGGACTGCNTCTGGATAGAGAGGAGACACACGTGGCACTTAGGAAAATGGAAGCTTATAAAAGTGAAATAGGAACCCCTGTGTTAGCATTAGGTNTTTAATTTTAATTGTTTGTGTTAGTTATGGTTGCCAAAGGGGACTTTTGATTGCTGAACTTCAATACTTTGCTAGCTGGACCTTGATAGTCAGTCNCAGGAGGAGAGAGTGGCCAAATAAGGGAATAGACCTTGGTGTCCAGCTTTAGGAATGGAATATAACAGTTTTTAGCAAGGCAGAGGGAATGGGGGAGAAGGGCAAGGCCTGCCAGAGCCAAGCTCAAGTGGGTTAGTGTCCCTTCAGAACGTAATTGGGGTTTAGCTTGATCCAATCCAAGATCTCTTTGCCTAGCTATATGACTATTTAAAATCAATTTTCTTGGTATATGTGATTGGCTGAGGANTCAATGGGGTGAAGCTACCATCTGTGGGATTATGACTGAATGATATGGCAGTGCNGCAGGAGCCTCAGTTGGCCCTGGGCAGCTCCCTGTCANTCCCCTCCAGTGGTCTGTCACCTGTGGTCCATCATGGCCTGCTTTGGCGGGTCCCTGCTGTGCACTGGGACTGGGGTCAAGAGCAGAGAGCATTTGTACAGGGAAATGGGATGCAGTCAGAAAGGGGGCGGCCCTCTCGCCAGTCATGTTGAAGGCAACTTTCGTGTGGAACCTGACGATAAACCTTTCATAGACGANTTGCTTCTGGGTTGCAGTTTCATAAGTAGCAGAGCAGCTCCCTCGCTGCTGCAACCTATTGAAAGTCAACCCTCAACACAATTTTTTTTTATAGCTATCTCCTGTCTTCCTCACCACTTTCTATTTGTGCTTTCTCTCTTACCTTAAGGCCCAGTTATAGTCTCCAGGTCCTTTCTCCTAATGAACTGCTTTTTCTGAAGGGAATTACTTATCATTTTTCCTTCCTAGGACAGGCCATTGCTGTTCTCTTTATTATTATTTAATGCTGAAATGTTATGAAACAATTTCCTTTGAGTTGAAACATACCAACCCAGAGGGAAGTTCACGCAGACTCTGGAAGTTCTACAGGGAGGCTCATTAAGAACCAGGAAGTAAACAACTTAGAAGTCTTAGGAAGTCCCTGAAACTGACCAGATATACAAGGTACCAGATGCACATTCCCTATATATGTATAACCAGTAAGGTTTGTTGAGGCAACAGACTAGCTAGGCTTTGAGAAAGAGACTCTGACTCATTAAGATGTGAAAGCAGAGACCTCCAGGGCACCACAAGGGCTTTCATAAGTTGTCACTCATCCTGGGGAAGGCTTTCAGTCATGCAACTACCTTTGAGGGGGTTCCTGCTCCTACAAGTAACACCTTATCCACACTTCTGTAAGTAACCCCAATAAATTTGTTGGTTCAACAAGTTGAACTTTGGTGATACCATTACTTTGATCTGTCACTGGTTTCCTATTTGGCATGAGCAAACATTTGTGTTAAATCTTCCCAGGAAAAGTGTCACACAACCTGGGGAGACCACATGAGCAAGCATGTGTAGAGGCTCCAACAGTGCAGAAAGAAGCTGTTGTGAGGCTACCATCATGCAGCATTTAGACATTGGGTCAAGCTCATGGTTGATCTAGATATCATGAAGCAGAAATCAGCTGTCCTCTCTGGACCCAACAGAATCACAGGTAACGATAAGAAATANATGTTATTTTAATCTAATTATCCAAGGGTAGTGTTTCTATGTTTTAAGTGGCTGCTTAAGTACTCATCATTACACTGGTAACAATGAAGATGGGGTGGAAACACATTCCTGCCAGAAGTTTCCTAAACACTTCGTTCATTCATAAAGTTGCTTCCATTCTGGATTTCACTTAGATCAAGCACTTGCCTCTGCATTATAGTAACAACACTGAAAACACAACAATGTCCTAAAGCAGAGAGAAAGGAAGGGCGGACTTGGCACATGGTAAGTACCCATCAAAACAAGTCAGGCAGCAAACACCTCTCAGGTTCTAGCACACTAGTGCTTCTCTGACTAGAACCAGCTTTTTAAACTGAGTTGTCCACAGGATGCAGTTTTTGTTAGGACTTAGAACACTGGGTGTGCATCATCCTTTGACTATCTGGGGCTTTGAACTTAGAATTTGTTCCTTCGAATGAGAAAAGTTTTAAGTGTGTCTATCAAAATTCAGAGTTGCAGGAGTGCAGACTAGTGCAGGTGTGGGTTGCNTCCTGTANCAACCCTTCCTAGATATATCATGGGGGATAGTTAGNATATTTCCNTGAAGCACCGTGGACTGTTTTCCACTNCATTGTTGTTGACCAATTTGATCACTGGTCCTTTATCTTCTTTTGTCNGATTTCTTAGTTCCTGTTTAAACTTACTACGTTAGTCCCCTCTCTCACTGCTGTAACTAAGTACCTCACCAAAGCAGCTCAGGGAGGGAAGGAAAGGTTTCTTCTGGCTCATAGTTGAAAGGAACAGCCCTCCATGGTGAAGAAGGCATGGCAGCAGGAACATGAGGCAGCTGGTCANGTTGTGTCTGCTGTCAGGAAGAAGGGAGAGATGAGCGTTGGTATGCAACTCTCTTTCTCCTCTACTACACAGTTTGGGACCCCAACCCATGACACGTATTTAGGGTGGATCTTCCCACCTCAGATAAAGTAGCCTGGAAAAGTCCTCACAGGCACCCCTGAAACTGTGTTCTATGGTGATTCTTACTTAAGTCAGTCAAGTTGACAGCAGTGATTAACCACCACAGTTGTAGGCTCTTTCTAGGAAGATGTGTCTGCACACACAGAAACAATACCTTTTGTGTACTTATGGCACTGTGTCACAGACTCCAGCTGCCCATTCTTGAGTTGACAATCTCTGACCTAACAGAGAAAGTCACATTCCGATGGGGCATTGCTCATAGATAGACACACCTTCCAATCTGTTCTGTTGTTATTTGATTTTCCTGCTTAGGTCATGAGGTAGAAGNATCTTTCTTTCTTCCCAAATTACCAGGGGTTTCAGTGTGGAGCAAAGGTTGTTTGTGTGATGCTGGCAAGCTTTTATACAGCTAAGGTATCAGAAGTAATTAGGCCTATTTCTTGCCTTCTTATTTGTTTGA
>LZPO01077719.1:0-11008 GCA_001675575.1 Neotoma lepida
AAGGAACTACAAAAAGCAGAGAAGTCTAGAACAGATCCTTCCAGAATATCCTCAGAGAAAGCATGGCCCTGCTAACTCCTTTATCTCCTGTCCTGCCTCTAGAACTGTCAGACAATGCATTTCTGTTGTTTAAGTCACTTAGATTGTGAGATGTCTACATGGCCATGCTAATAAGCTTGCACAAGCTCCCATCACTCTCCCTTTTAGGACTGCGTCCATCCCTGAAAACATTGTGACAACTTTTCTTCTGCCAGTACACAATTGTGCTTGTACACAATCATATTGGAAGCCATTCCCAGCCATGTTCTTGTTTTTTTGCTCCTTTGTATAACAGAATTATTGGAAAACTTGTGCATGATGATTGTCTCTTCTTTGTCTCCTCTGGTCTCTCTGGAACTAAATCCAAGTAGGTTTCTATCCTCAGTGCCCTTGACCTCCACATGATGAAATCCCATGTGCTCACCTCAGTATTTACTTCATACCATCATCTGTCAACAGCATCCATTTAGATTCCCTGACACCATTTCCTTTCGCAGGTTCTTTTTCTGGTTCTTCATCGCTCACCGCACCTCATTTTATGTAATGTCCTTACCACATGAGTCCTTCAGAGTCAATCAACATGACTTGTCCATCATTCATTCTGTCCCCAAACCCTAGCATCCCTGCTTCCTGAGCTCCCCAAGAATTTGTCATGATTCTACCATGGCCCTTGTGTTTGCTATACTTTTTGCTACTGATGCTGTCCAGAAAGCCTCCCATGATAAA
Organism: Neotoma lepida; assembly: GCA_001675575.1. Lineage (NCBI taxonomy): Eukaryota > Metazoa > Chordata > Mammalia > Rodentia > Cricetidae > Neotoma > Neotoma lepida. Next base: position 766 of record LZPO01077719.1, read on the forward strand.
ACCCTTGCTTATTATTTGATTTCATTCTTACTTTGTTTTTACTTTTTTTAAGAAACACTGAAAGATTTACAAAGTCAGGGAGCTTGTAGCACAGACCATTAGGAAAGATCCTGACATACAAGTCAGGATTTTTGAATGACTGACTGACTGATTGCTCTACAGCTAAGCTGAGACAAACAATCAGGGAAATCTGATAGTGCTGCACTTTCTTCAGTGCTGTGTCCATCCCACCAAACTGTACATCTTGATGTGAACCCCTGTTTCCCTTTGTCCTAGGATCCTGGCAAATACCTTGTACAAATCTTGTGGTGATGTGCTTTGAGAAACTTCTTTGCTCTTACTGCTCTTGGAGTCTTAACAAATACTTATGTTATTTTGAATGACTAAATGTGTAGTTAGTTCTTAGTTCTTAGATTCTTAGTTTTGAAATATAATCCTCATCCAACTTGATTTTTATATGGCCTTACAATATGGCAGGTTTGACTTAAGGGATTTAGGCAGCACATTTTCCAAAATGTAACAACAAGATCACAATACCATATTTGGAAACATTCAAGGTGCATAATGAAGCCTGAGTTAACTAAGCCAAATATTAAAAGGACAAATCTTGAGGCTGGAATTCCAGTGGTTAAAAGCACTTGTTGCTCCTGCAGAGGACCTGGGTTTGATTCCAAGTACCCACGTGGTGGTTCATAACATCTGTAACTCCAGTTCTAGGGAAGTCCAATGCCTTCTGAACTCTGCACAGACAAATATGCATGCAAAACACCCACACTTAAAATAAAATGAATAAACTTAATTTTAAAAAATAAAGGAACAACTTTTAAGGAGTAGTATGAACAATGTTTCTATTTTTGCATGGGATCACAGAAGGCAAGTGTCTTCAATTTTCTTTCTGTACTGATACATGGTCCATGCTCTTCATATCTGGAAAGAGCCTTTTATCATGTGATAACTATGTTCCACTGGGTCTTAGTCCAAAATCCTTGATACATTACATCAGCATTTCTTAAGCCTTTCCACTGAAATACTTCTGATATCGGGGAAGAGCAACACTCATTCCCAAGGGTCCAGCTCTGTAAACCAAGAGTCATCAGCAAATTCAAGAGTGCTTCATGTTCTACCATTAAAACACCATGAAATTTTCCACCCCATGATTTTTTTTAATGGTGTTTTCTTGCTAGATTTGTATTAGAGACTTTATATATATATATATATATATATATATATATATATATATATATATATATATATAACTATATATATATAAAACTATATATATATATCAGAGAAGCACCCTCCCACTGAGATACACCCCCAGCTCCACATCTTACCTACTGAGTTCATTCAGAAATGATTAAAGTGATTATTTTAACCATGTAATGTCTGTTTTGAAATAGTTTTCAGTTATTTACAAAAGAACACTAAAGGTCAGGCATGTGTATCTTGTGGCTTTAAGGAACCTGTAGGACNAAGTATCCATTGAAATCCACAATTTGGGGCTTCTTACATGGTCTCTGGATAAGAACGAATTAACTGTCCTTGTTAGGCATAGCTCTGGCAACTATTGAACACTGCTCGCTTCCTACAGAGGCTGCTTTCCGATCAGAAGGCTGCTTTTGGCAGGCGATAACTTCCTGTCTCATCCAATCCTCATCTCTAATGGAATGATGCATCACNGTGTAATGGGTCCTGTTTTATTCATTTTGTTCTATTAAACCTAGATCAATAATGCAACTAACATCCCAAAGGCTCACATTCTCCNCAACTCTCACTGTGGTGTCACCTATCTCAGCCCAAGATTCATCTGAATAATAATCAATGCCTAAGAAGATTTTAATTACCTGCATTTCTAGAGCACTGTAACACAGTTTCGCTTTAATTAACTTAGGGGTTTTCCAAGGCCTGTTCTCTAAGGAGCAATCCTTAAGATGAACGCAGAGGTGGAGTTTACATATGAAGGCATGGGTCACAACACGGAATAAACTGATGGGAGGGAGAGATGGTAACCCTCTGTGTGAGAAAGCCATGTGAGGTGACATCAGAAAAGTGGGAGGTCAGACAAGGAAGGAATGTCACAGCTCACTTGGCCTTGAATACCAGAATGACGAACTTGGAATTCATTAAATAAATGCAACAATGCTGCCAAAGGGANGCAATGGGACACTTCTGATACAGAGAGTGACATGGTTGAAGAAGCCGATTTGAAAACTAGATGGGATGCTGTGCAATAGTGTAACTGGTAAGCACAGCTGAGGCTGTCACTGTAGGCCAGGCAGAGGTCAGGAGGCAAGCATGGTANAAATGAGTGTGGGGTTTGTAACTGTTGCCTACCTGAGGCCTCATCTCTAAGGTGAGGCTATGGTCTTGTTCCTGGAATCACAGTAGGGGCTTGGAAAATAGAGATAGCTCAGTCAGGAAAGTATGTGGAAGGCTTGAATTCCGTCTTCAAAATCCACATAAAAAAGCTGGGCATATTGGCGTGCTTCAACTTCCAGCCCTGGGGAAGCAATAATAGGCAGATCCCTGGGGATCCATGGCTACCCAGTCTAGCCTATTAAGGATGCTCCGGGGCAGTGAGAAGCTTTCTCTCAAAAGAGAGCAAATATAGATGGTACCTGTGGTTGACATTTGATGTGCATACGGGTATGCACACACTCACATGTGGACAACACACACACACACACCATACAGCAGGAATTTGCAATTTGCAGGACACAAACATAGCCCCCCCCAGTGATACTTTTACTATTTCATAATAAAGTGCAGCATCATAGGAAAAAGCCATTGTAGGTGACCATTCAAAGTTTTGCAGTCCCCATGCTCACATCCTAAGTGAAATAAATATCCTTGTATTTACTTTTACCAAAACAGCCTGTGGGGTAAGTGAATTCTCCTAACTTCTGATGAATGTATGGTGATAGAGATCAGTTAGCTGGAGTTTTTCTGGGAATGTTTTTGACTTCTCATTACAAGATGAATGACTTACACTCTATACCAGCTCTGGACTAATGGAGAATCACGTGGACTATGGTCAGTTTGTTTTTCTGCCTCTGTGCTGAAAATAATGTCTGAGTTCCTGCCTCTCAAGTCAGGCTACAGCTCTTAAATCAACTAACGCTTCCGGAGAATGCTAGTGTCTCTTCACTGATGCCAGGATATTGCTCAGTGCTGATGCCCACAGGCCTCCAACAATCCTGCCCTCTTTCTGTGACTCTGGAAGCACCATTTCTAGCCCTAGAGGTGAGGTCGACCTGCAGCTCTCTCCCTCTGCTGCCTTGGTCATTTGCAGCTGTCCGTTTGTTCTCAGCCCGCCACACAGGACACACTCCCTGTGCTTTGAAGCTCACAGAATATAAAAGCTTCCCACACTGCAGATGTCTGCCTGCCTCAGGGTCTGGGTTTGGANTAGTATCTTCTCCCAGAGCATTGACAGAGCTGTACTACACATTCAGCATGGTAGAAGGCAGGACCCCTGACACCGGTAAAANGGAAGAGAAGCACGAGATGAAATAGTGTGGTTTAACACATCTACATCNTTCCGTGGGTGTTCCGAAAATAATCTGCATCTTGGGGTTACAATTATATTTTTAAGTTATTTCATCTATGCAGTTAACCATGATATAGTGGNTTCTCAGGCTNTACCAAAATGGGTTTAAGCATCCTTCCTTTTTAGACATGTACACTGAGTTTTTCTAAGATAATGTGTTAATATCAACCTGCCTGATTATAGGATGTTCTGTTTGAAGCCCAATTCTTTTTAGAGCTTTTCAAATGAATCGTCTTGGGTTCAGGCCATATAAATGTCCTCTGGAGTGTAGCCACCCCACCTAACATAGCTGGCACTCTTTCCAAAAAGCTCACCATGACTCATGGTGGTTATAGACCAAGCAAGAATATTATACTTTTCTAAATTACAGATATTAATGATTGTGCCACATCCTCTGGAATTTAGGAATACTGCTGACTGGTATTATAAATGAACTGCTAATGACAATATTAATGTCATTGTGTTCACACAAGAATTTTTTATAATCTCTCAAGGCAATTCTATAAGAGACAAAGGAGATTATGGGGGAGAGAATATGGAGAATGTGCAATCATATACATATATGGATNTCTCACCATGACCTTACTTGCATACTAACTTAAATTTTCTCATAAACATAAAATTTTTTTATAGAAGNAAACTAACAGTTTTTAANTTAATCCCAGAAACTAGGTCATCTGTAAATTTGGTGACTTTGCACTGTGCTTCCTGATGGAGTCTCAGAATCTTTCGCCTCACACCCTCCCAGGCAGTCAGGGCCAGTGAGTAGAATTCTAACTGTCACCTGGAAAAATCAAATAAAATATCATCACTGGGGTGTAAGTGCTTCTAGTGAGTAGGAAGAATCATTTCATGTTGATTTTGTGTGTGTAATTTGGCATGCAGAAGATCGCCAAAGCGTCATACATCCTGGCAGGAGTAAGTACGAAGATGGCCTTGTGGTTGCGCTCATCTGACGCAATGGAAACTTCACTAATTATTTGAGCTATTATATAATAGAGGAAAATGAGAAGTAAGTAGTAGGGCTGTAAAGAGCTCTGACTCCCTACCATCACAATAGAGCACTGTTGGCACTGTCCCTATGCTCTTTTTATTGCTTATGAAAGGTTTTTTTTCATGTTCCCCTTCCCAAGGAGTTGGATTATTCATGCCTGCAAGCATTCATTCATCCCAATCAATCAATGTTTATTGTGTTCTAGGCACTATGCCAAGCCAGTATAGAAAGAAAACTAAAATCCATTTTTTCAAGAATCTTATCAGTTGGTGCTTTTAATTGGTGGCAGAGATGTGTGCAAACAATTTTAAAATGTTTAAGGATCAAGAACTAAATGTTAGCAATGACAGGAATGAACACAACCACAAAGGTACAGACAATAGAAAATTGATGAAGTGCCCCACCAAGGCATTGTTGCTGGAGTGAATCAGCTCAACCTGTCCATTTGTGGTCATTCTCCCAAAGTCTAGGAAGAGCTTCTCCTTGACCAGGATTAAGTCAGGAGCCCATCCTTTGGCCAAAGAAGACAAGGGTATCTTGANTGATTGATAGTGCCTTCAATAGAACCTGAGGAACCCAAAAATTCTTTTACCAAAAGAAGAGAGAATTGAAGAGAGAATTGTCCCTGAAGAGACAAAGAAGAGCAGAAGGTGTTGGATAAGATGATGGAAATTTAAATGAAGCTTCTTCACCTGAAAAGGAATCTCTGTACAGTACATCTTAGTGCCACATGGAGCTTTTGGATATATGAAATTTAAGAGAAGATTTTATCGGTGCTCAATAGTCAGAATAAACCAGTAGAGATGAAGAAGGGATGAAGACTGCTTGATCAACAGATGCTAAGTTGTAGTTAGTNAGGAGCCAAACTAGTCACCCAAGGGTGAGTGTAAGCAAGAACAATGTGCTGTGTATCTCAGAAAACTAGCAGAAAAGATTTTTGAGGGTTTCCAGTATAAGGAAGCCAAAAATGTTAGCATCAGTTACTTTTCTTCTTGTGANAAACTACCTGTTGAAACAACTTAAGGAAGAATTTATTTTGGCTCGCAGTTTGAGGAGATACAGTCCCTCATGAAGGGAGGCATCCAGTGAGAGCATGAGGAAGCTGTAACACTGAATCCGCAGCCAGGAAGCAGAGAAAGCTGAATGCTACCACTCATCTGGCTTTCCCCCCTTTTCCTTTTTATTTATCTGTGACTCCAGCCCATGAGATGGTACTGTCCATATTCAGGTGGGCCTTCATCCCTCAGGTAAGCATTATGGAAATGTCATACAGACACACCCTAGGTGATTCTTAATCCAATATGGTTGACAGTGAATATCAACCACCACAGTGTTTGATGCAGATATATTTAACCTGATTAACACACAGTATGTGTATTACCAAAGTAACANTCTCCATTAATATACATAATGCATGTTTTATATGTTTTTAAATGTCTAAAAAGAGAATAACAAAATAATATAAATAAAATCTCATAAAATATTGAGTAGAGCAGGCACAATGGATTTAATACTGTCTGATATCTGATTTTAGTTCAATAAAAATGCAAGCACAAGCAAAATTAACATATGTTATTTGTAAATGGATGAGACGTGCATTGTCCATTGAGATAGTCACATCAATATATTCAAATTTGGTTTTTGTTGTTTCCCCAATATAATTTGTCACCTCTNTGGTGCTTCCACCTTGTGAATATACACAATTGTCTTTATTTCTTTGCATTAATCCTTCATCTTTAAGGAATTCACATGATAATAAGTTGCAGTTTATAATCAATGAAAATTTAAATTTAATTTTACAAGCAAGGAACATGCTATGAAGCTAGAAGGGACTATACTGTTATTCCAAACCACAGACAATGGGCTTAGTTTGAATGCTGTGCCCATACAAGTCAGAAAAAAATAAAAAATAAAAAACCTCTGCCATAAAGCCAACTCTGTCAGGACATATTGTTATGTCTATTTCTCAAAAAGAATCAGTGACCTGGGGAAACATCATTCCTGTGGTCATCACCCCACAGTCTTGTGATATTCTCAACAGCTTGTTTTTTTCTTCCAAGTTCCTAAAACAGTATGTGCAACACATGTGTCCATAAAGACCAGAACAATTTTAATGAATTAATTCACAAATCTGTATTGGACTGCAGCAGGTATGCCAACCNTGGTCCTCAAAAGTAGAGGTATGGGATTGAATAGGACCTGTGTGTTTCCCATCTTCTNGATTTNCAGGCTAGTGAGACAAACAATTGTATAGATGTAAAAATGGGGAATGGTGATGCTATACAACATTAGAGGCTGTAGCAGCAACAGCACCTCACTAAATGCAGGAGGTGGGGAGTGTCAGAGAAGAAAGTCTAGAAGGAGACTGATGCTGAGGCCTGAAGATGATTGGCAGACAGGCTGAGCCAGGGTCTTAAAGCATCACAACGATATATGAAAATAATGTCAGATGCCAGAAAAGCCAGAAAAGACTGGCATCTGAGCCTGTTTTTAGGAACTCAGGTTCCATATGCCCAAAGGAGAGTAGGGGAAAAGAAAAGTCCTGGGCCAACCTTTCCTTTGAAACTTTACAAGATTGTATGCTTCTCATTTGAAATATACAGTTTCTTACTTAATTGCTGTATCAAGACCTTAACCTTTCACCCAGGAAAATATCCTGCTTTGATGGTGTCCCAAGGATGAGCCTGTTGGAGTGTAACTCCTCTTCCAGTGAGTTTGGGCCAACAGTTTCTAATCTCTCGTTGCTGGGAACTTCTTATCTGGGGAACCTGAAAGGACAGAAGGCAAAGGTGTGAGACAGTCAGTTAATAAATTATCTTGCCAACACGGAAAACCACCCAACACCAAATCTCACCCAGGACACCGGGTACAGCGTGTATGGAGCCTGTCCTTTCCTGTCATTGGCTGGCCAGTCATTTTCTGATGCTATGACGGTTCACCTCACCTTAGAATTACACATCCTGAGTGAATTTGGTTAGAAACAGAGCCCNGAGGCCNCATAGAAGTTCACCCCCTATCATGTTTGCCTAGATCTATGCTTAGAACGAAGTGTATGTCCTAAACAGCCACCATAAAATCATTTTTCTCCCCANGACATTGGTCTTCTTCCATTGGCATCNAATAATGAGGATGTGATGGCTTCATGATTCCTGTAACATTCCCTTGAGAAATGAGCTCCACAAGAGAGCTCACCTCACAGAGCTGATTACCCAGGAAGCTATGTGTGCAGCCGCTTGGGAACACAGCTAATGATAAACAGCCTCTTCCCTTTGTGAAAGGAAGCTGATAATGCCTCTGTGAATATTTGAAATGAGTAGCTGACTCACCTCACCCTGCAGGTGGATGGCCACTGGTAGCAGCAGACTGGGGTTTTTATTACTGAAACAGACCGGCCTGTAAAACTGCTACCCAGTATCAGCGTTCTGCTGCNTTGTTTGTCCAGGGTTCGGTGAGTGTCATTTACAATAGAATTACTACTTTTGCTCTCAGCTCTGGTGTCATCAGCCAATGGAAATTTTAGACAGCTTGTAAGACAGAAGAAAAAAGAAAAATGTCCCTCTTAAAACATAATTTGATTTTGTGTGGATATCGTGTTTGTCCTGTTTCCAAGCCTGACCTGCCATCTTCCTCTGGACTGAGCCCTGAGAAAGCTATCCAGGGGGACTTGTTCCTTGTCATTTCCAGCAACCCTGTAGCCTTGGATGGGCATGTCATTTTCTCCCTGGAGGAAGAACTGCAACAATGAAACTCATCAACAATGAAACCACAGCAATAAAAATACAAAAATAGACCATTCCTAAGTATTCTACCATTAAACCTGGGGTCACAAACTCTATTGCTCCAGACAGCTAGGGAGCTACATAGCTCTTTCAAGGTAAACATTTGCTTTGGTAATTTCAATTTGACTTAAGGCTGATATAATGGCCTTGGAAATAGAGGCATTAACCCTCTGCCTTTTACTTAGATATCCTTTAACCTAAGGCTGGTGATGCCTCTGTATCTCCAGTGTCACGAGGACACAGGACTGGTCCGCCAGGATGACAAGCAGATGTTGGCTGGGCCCAGTCGTAGAAGAAGCAGGGTTTCCTGTACAGGACAACTTCAGAGGCTTAATGGTAGGGATAGGACAGAGCAGAACCAGTTAGGGAAAGAATGGGAAGACCAGACTCTGAAGTCAGCCCTGGGTGCTGGAGACATCTCGATACCTGAAAGGTGGCACCTTGAGATGGTTGCATCTGCAGAGCTCACTGTATCTGCAGCCCCCTCAGATGGCCTGGCCTGTCTGTCCTCTACACTAATGCTCAAGTGGTCTTCATGGAACATCCATCTGGTTGTCACTCACCTGCTCAGAATCCATCGTGGGTCCTTCACTAGAAGATATATATCCAAGACCCAGACTAGGGAGATAACTCATCTGGTAAAGTGCTTGCCATGCCAGAAAGAGAACTTGAGTTTCATGCCCAAGACCCCTACTAAAAAGCAAAGCCTACAGCCAAAACATAAAATGTGGTCTGGTGTGGCCACACATGCTGATGATCCCAGCACTGGGGAGGAAGACAGGTGTATTCCTGGGCTCACTGGTCTGTCATAAAATTGGTTTAATACATTTAATAACTTGCTAATAAGTGTATCCATTCAGCATATGGAGCAATTGCTATGTGTGGAGGAATATGGGAAGAAATACATATGTATTCTTATTTTGACAAAGTGATGTATTGAACATGAACCAATTCTTGAATTTTGATGTGATTTTTACTTTTAAAGTTGAACTTCATTGAGATTAAATTCTCAAGCTATAAAATAGATTTGCAGACTCAAGCAGCCATTACCACATCTCAATTCTAGTTCATTCCCATCACCTCCCAAGAAAGATATTCTCATTAACAATCACTCTTCATTTTCATCCTGAGCTCCAATCAATCACTAATCTGTTTTCTGCAGAGTGGTTCCTTCTGGACTTTTCCATAAATAGAGTCATGGAGTGTGTGGCCTTTTGGGTCTGAGTTCCTTCATTTGGCATAAAGCTTTGAGAATATTGTGGTGTCACATGGTCAGCACTCATTCCATTACATGAATGTGCCACACTGTTTAACGGTTCACCAATTCACAGACATTTTGTGTTGATTCTCATTTTGGTCTGTGGACTTCAGCATCCGATTCTCTGCTTACATCTGGCTTACATTTGAATTTCCACCTCTAAAGACTAACTTGTTTTGTAGTTAGTAAGCATATGATTTTAGTAAAACTAAAGCAAGGTTGTCGTATAGCTGAAATTGCTCCTTACATTAGCAAGTCTGAATTAAGCTTGCTCTGCACATGGAGTCCAATTCCTTAACAACATGAATCCACACAACCTTAGTTGGGTGCAAGAGATTATTTTTCTGATGCCAACTTNTCATTACTGAGCCTGGAGAGCTGGAGGACTCCTTCCAAGTCCCTTGCTCTTGTGAATCTTGGCTGTGCAGAAAGGGACTTGAGTGGAACTCTTGGTGCCTGTGAACGTAGGCCTGTCAAGTGCTGCCCAGTAGGAGCAGCCATATGATTGGATAATTACTGTTTCCCTTTCTCCTCAGAAGCAAATTGCTGTCATTATCAGCTGTCATCAATTAAATCAACTATCATCTCGGTGTCTTTAGACCAGTTCTCTTGTGNGAGAAAAAGCCAAATATAAGTACGTTAATTTCTTAAAAAAAAAAAAA
>LZPO01077720.1:0-14091 GCA_001675575.1 Neotoma lepida
TTCGTGATCAAGATATTTTTACTTACTGGACATGTTAATGAAAAAATATATGATTAAATTAAAGAATTACAATAAGTAATATGACACCACTCAGAATAATTATATTCACTCAAGTAGACAAATGACTTTTGAAGAAGTTAAATATGACCTATGTCAGAAAAAGAGGGGCTTGGGGAATGAAGAAAGGAGGAATTCCATTCCAAACCCACCACACATAAGAAAAGAAAATGACTCTTGCTTACTGTGAACAAGAATTAAATTAAATACAATATAGTGGACTCATTCTTCTATCTCCATGATATTCTGGATTACTTAGTTATTTGAACACAATAATAATAATGGTTTGAATATTTGAAGAAAGAAAGGAACAAGAGGTGCGATGACAGAGGCTGAGAGAAATCTATTGATACATGAATTTTGTTCAGTATTATTTACACAAAGAAATGTGAAATTTTCCCAGTGCATACCTATTTCATCCCCACAGAAGCATCATTTTGAAATTCTAATCTATAAACTTAACCCTAATTTGGCCTATGCTGTAAGCCAATTATGCTGTTTTCATAGTTATTTTAATAGAAGGCAGTTAACAAATATTTTTGTTTTGATAACATGTGTAACATATAACATGGGGTTAAAGTTTACAGAAGTCCTTAGGCACACAAAAACACTAAAACAATTTTAAGTCAAATATTTAAAACTTACTCTAAATTTCGATTTTAATGCATACAGAAGTAACAGATATTATGAATACTACAGAGATGGGTTTTGAGTGTTTTACTTCAGATTTCATTACTATTATGAAATATCAAATGGTATTATATTTGGTAGCATCTGCTGAATAATGTCAATTGGTGAAGTTTATAAGGTCTTATTCTTAAATCTAAAGATATACACTTAAAATGCTTTTCCTAGATTTCAAATTATATGCTTATTATTGAGTCATATTAAAAATAACTCAATAATATTGTTATTGAGAATAATTTCTGTTTTTTAAAGACAACTGGGTTCTATTTAGCACATTAATTTTTGAAAGCACGAATTAATTTTCCATAATTGGGAAAAAATTAAGCAGTGTTAAGAAATTAATGAGTAATTCAACATTTACTCTGTGGGAAAGTGGATTCTTTTTGCATTTAATTTTTATGTAATATCAAATCAATTCTGGGTTGTCAGAGAATATTGAGTTGTACTAAAGTTTGACATATGAAAATACATTCTCATTTTGTAGTTCTATAATATGTGCATGTGGGAGTGGTATGCTGTGTGTGCTTGTGGAGGTCACAGGACAGAGTGCAGGTACTGACTTTCTTCTTCCAGGANGTGGGTTCTGGGGAAACAAAACTCAGGTCTGTAGGCTTGAATGTAAGAGGCATCAGCCACTGAGCAATCTTGCTGTCTGTCAAGGTTTTAATTAGTAAACTCTTACTTTCCTGATATACTTTCAAAGTTAAAGGCCTGCAATTACTATTATCTTTTTGCAAAGTAAAACATCTATTTGTCTGTAAGTTATTAAATGTCTATCATGTGGCAGGCCTTGTTAGTAANTCCCTTTAATAGTCCCTTTTAATGACTTGTGAATGTGGTGCATACAAATCCTTGAAAGAAAGCAGTTTACATTGCTCAAAAATTTGACAAGACACAGCTAGAATTTTGGCTGAGAATGCATACAGTTAATGGTGACGATGACAGTAAATAGTAGGTGGAGAGACAAGGCAAACCATGGAAATAATAATTGAGGCAGGCAATTTTGCCAAAGCCAGCTAGATAGGCAATGCTATCAAAAGTAACAAGGAATATAGGGAAGTATGTGTAAAAGCTCACACAGATACGGGGTCACTTTAGGAAACAATCACACAGCATAGTAAGAAGCAAGGTTCTACAGATGAGGCTCTTCTGACCCACACTACACTATTCAGTTCCTCTCTAGTTTATGAGGTCTCACAATGGAGCTGTACCAAACATTACATCTGACATCAGTGCACTCTCAAGACATGTCCACTGCACTGAAAAATAACAGAATGAGTCAACCAGGACAGAAAGAAAGCTGGTTCTAATCCCTAATATAAATTTCCTGCTCATCTTTTGTATATTGTTTGTATTTAATTCTCTGGGCTTTATTATTATTTTTAAATAAAGATAAGATCAACGTTCTTGTTGTAGATGGTACTGAAGAGCATTTGTAAATATTTCTAATCAAAATATCACAATAGTTTAAGTACATATAATCTCGAACTTATAATTGGGGATGGGATTACACGACTAATAAGACCCTCAGAGATCTACCACGAGTAAAATCTGAGGCATGAAAGTGATGCATGTGGAAATAGAGTACAGTGGGTCATTAATGTTGACTCAATCAGCAGCAGTGCCACTTTACAACCAATGCTTCTGCATGTGTAAGCATGTGGGCAGAACATTTGGAATATTCATAACTTAGTTGCAAAGCAGTGACAAACACTGGATTATGTATGAGCAATGACAGCAGTCCTAGGCAGCAGCTTGTTGGCATTCTGGCCCGTTCCTCGGGACCTGCCCTGTGTCCTGATAAAAAGCCCCCTTTAAGTGGAAAAANCCCTCCCCCTCTTTCTTCTTTCCCCTCCCCTCTCTCTTCTCCAGCAGGCTGTGCACACCTCCACTTTCCTTTCTCTCCTTTTCTCTCTCTCTCCATCCCTCTATTCTCTCTCCACTTTTCCCCAAATACTTTCCAGGTGGACATGTGTCCGCATGGTGTGATTGACTTTCCACCGCGCCATGATGCAGCCCGCTGCCACGTCTGTATGGTGTGTCTCCCTCATCCACCAGGGCACCTTGGCTCAACCTGCCAAGGCCTCCTGCATGCCGTATCATTATACAGCTTACATCTAAATCTTAAGAGGAACAATGCAGCATTTGTTTACAATGGGGAAAATAGCTTAAATATAAGCTTTATTGCATTTGACGCATTTTTCTCTAAGATGACTGTTTATCAACAGAAGGGTTTTGTGTCCCATAAAACCATGTGTTGNATAGTTTCCCTTTAGCTACACAGTAATGATTGCTTTTATGATGACTTTCATGCTGTTAAGTGGATCATTAGTGCTTGACTTGTGCAATTACATAGCATCTTAACAGTGATAAACAAACTCGAAATCAGTTCAGCACTCTCCTCCCCCACTATTAATTCTTTTACATTCCTCATATCATTTACATTGAAATAGAATTTTGTTAATATTTTCAGCTTTTTAAAGTATGTATTATTTCACATTCATATGTGATAATGTGAACAAAAACACTGCATTAAAGATCGTTTTTATGTATAAAGCAGTGAAAATGAAAACGTCAAAACATATCCCAAAATGTTATTTTATTTTTATTAAGCTTGTTTTGTCTAGTCTGCTTAGTCTAGTTAGAAGCTTACATGACTAGAGACAGAATAAGAAGTTCAGAACTGACACGTCATCTATCAATTACATGTACTTTCTTTATATTACATACTGCTATAGTATTTATGTGTGTGTGTGTGCATGTGTGTGTGTGTGTGCACATGTGTGTGTGTGTGTGTGTTCCCAATGAGAAACCACTACATACATATAGAGAGAAAAAAACAAAAACAAAAACCAAAAACAAAACTAATAGTACTTGAGTAGTTCTGGCTAATGCACACAAGGAAACCAGCCTTGAATAGAATTTTACCGGCATATACGGGCTTATGTGTTCCACATATGCTATCATCAATACATCTCTCTCAGGTCCAGGCCCCAGGTTACACTTTGAACAACTCAAACAGTGATTGGAGACTGCAAATCTACCCTTATGGGCAGATGATATTGTCAAAATGACTTGGTAAGCACACCAGTATTGTTCTTTTCCAATAGTTGTTATCCACTTGTCATCAGCTTGACCACCTTGCAGCACTATGCTTCTCCTGATAAAGACTTCAGGATGGTTGTTACTGGCTGTGGTCTGCTTGAGCTGCCCGTGTTCTTTGAAATGGGGTGAGTCTAATGGCTGGTTATAAGTCAGGCCTGTCTCCTTTTGTTATGGGAATGGAACCCAACTTGAGATCAATTCTGGTGAATACTTGTAGAAGTGGTTTCCCAGCAAGCCTACACTTCAATTATGGTACAAACTTTTCTAACAAACCTGCTCAGTTCACTACTTAGCTCTGGTCATAGCAGCAGCAGCAGCAGCAGCAGCAGCAGGAGGAGCATTTGTTTAGCTAAATTCTACTTTGTGTAACTTAATGTTTCCAAAGCAAGATTACTGCAAATCCTTGAAAGCCTCAATTTTACTACTTCAATTCCCCCTGCAGTAAGACAACACATGTAATATACTCTATTGAAGGTCCAAATGACAAGCAGTTATTACCAGTATTTCCACAAGCTTGCACTGGTGCATGCAAGGGAAACAGGAAGAGAGCTTAGAGGACTGGACTGTAATGGGTACCAATTCTGAAGAACACAGTGCAAATAGAAATCCTATGAACAAATTGTCAATGACAAAATTTCCATAAGGGAAGAAACTTTCCATCTATATTAAAACATTAAAATGTGTAATAAAAATAAAATTATCTATACTAGAGACAGATCTTCAATGTGTATACCTCTAATACTTTTCTCTGCAGGATTATTTATAAAACACAATAGTTTCCTTGAAAAAAGAACTCATCATGATAGATATTTTAAGTATTATTTTAGTTAGTTTTTTTCAAAGCACAATAACAATACTAACATGAAGCNGTATTTTTCTTCCTATACCATTCCCTTTTGTCTGGAATCTAAAAGGTTGGCATGTTACAAAGCTGAACTAAGTATTGTTTACAAAGGTACTGCCATGTACAACCTTGCCCTCAGTAGTACCTCACTGTACCCCAGCCTGACTTGCCCCTAGAACCTGGAGCTCTGTTTGCTTGGACTTCTTTTGATGAAGTTCACCAGTACTAAGAAAGTGATGCTTTAGATAGGGGACAAGCGTTCAACAAATGTCTATTACTGCATGAGAACTAGCATCTGTCCCACATGGCTCCAAAAACACCCCGAGGGATGACTCTCAGAGAGGCACCAAGTGCCAGTGGCTCACAGGACTCACCCGGTAATGGAAAGATTCTGGCTATCCTCCCTTTGTAGATGCAGACTCTAACAATTCTCCTATGTTCCCTTCACCTCCACTGTGAACTGTTTTCCATCAAGTCACTCCCTCACTGCACTGTTAAATACGCTTGCACAGCTGCTGCTCTTGTACCTGCTCTCCNCNCCCCGCAGGCTTCTTTCCTGGGGGTNCCTAGCTTGTCAGGCTCCACTCATTCCATCATTGCCCCTAGGACAAACCATTTGCAGGCCAGGCCCTGGTGAGGGTCTGGTGTCAACCTTCCTGCATTGTTCCACAGCANTGCTGTTCAGCAGGTCTATACTGGTTTTTAAAAAGTCAAACATTGGACTTTGTAAGACCTACAGGGGAGCTTTTCTCCTTTAACAATCACAGAATGTAGAATGGGTAATTTTCCTATATATGGCTACAGTTGCAATAAATATGGGACATTTAGCAGTGGCCTGTCCTTAAGCTATCTGGCATGAGAGCTGCCATTACCGTTATAACAGCCACAGATATACTTGATCATTCTAAAAACCACGCTAGGCTGCATGACTTGATTTCTACAGTCTAGACATCTTTTCATGAAATGCAATCTGGCAGGACAGTGAAGTCTGATGGTACAGAATATCTCTCTTTACANGTTCCCACAGAGTTTCACAAACTGAGGGAAAGTTACATCCTGATAATGTTCACCTACTGTTTCAGGTTCCGAAGTTACCAGGTGTGGAAAACCTAATGTGAACATTCAGTGTAGGACTCCAAACCATCCCTTAGTGGTGCTACAATGAAATACTGTGCTGTCTATGCTGGGGAGCTTCTAGAAGGCTAATAGCCCATAGTGCCACAGCTACAGCAGCCTACAACATGAACTATGGTAAGACACAGCAAGACATGGCATGTGAACTCAAAATATTCTATGGAATAACAGATGGAAGTACTATTGAAAGATACTAATTAAATCTTGAGAAGTTTGTATAGAACACATTTTTAAACATTTATGTAAAGCTTTTTTTAAAGGAAACTTCTACAATATACTCAAAAGAAAAGTTCCTAATTTATAAATTTATGTTTAGATGTATTCTCACAGTGCAACCATGTGTGTGTCACGTGGAGTAAAATATGCAGTAGAAGCTGCCAGATGACTGACTGTAGTGTCTCACCCAGCAGGAAAGCAGCGGCTCTCTTGAGGACTAACATACAGATTAGTTTCTGAACATCAATAAACGAAATCTGAAAACTGATAGATACATTTATGTGTCTAGTTTTACTTTACATTGTAGAGACATGTCGTTATTGTCACATGTAAAAGTAGCTTTATTGTATATGCCCCACTCTCTCATCCTGCAGTTTCCTGATTTATTCTGCTGATGGACCTATCGGTGGTTGTTAAGAGTATTAAGAATGTAGCTATTATTATTGTACATCTGTAAGCCATACACATGTGTGTGTAAACCTATGGTTTAAAAACACAGGACCATGGACTAGGAGTATGATCAGTACTGTTACCTAATCTCAATCTTTAAAATAGATGAAATATCTCACCTGGTGAAACTCTGAATGGCATCAAGATTACTTATTTTGGTCAGTGTATGTTAGCACCTAATCATAGTTCTAATAGTTACATACTGGACAACTCACTAAGACTGAATTCATTTCCTATGTTAACAGCCCATTGAAGAACTTTTTAAAAAAAATTAGGAAAATAAGGTGCTTATTAGGCATTTTGGTCTCAGCAGCACATAAGAATCTGATATATGAAGTTAGTACTAAGAATGTNTCTTTTCTGTGGCTGTACTGACCACGTGACTCTCAGGCTTTTGGAGTCTATCAGTAAGAATGGGTATCTGAAGATATTTAGGTAAAGGCACCCATAAAACACTACCACCTCTACTAAATGGAAGATACTAGATTTCAGAAGACCAGAACACTGACAAAAGCACAGATAGTAACTTGTTCCTGAGGTTCCAGGGGAGAAGAGAGTCCATCAGGACCTGGACTGGAGGCTAATATGTTACATTTTGTCAAACAATCTGCCCATAAAATGTGAGTCAGTACAAATCCTAAAGTAATAGACTAATGGTCTTGCAGTGCTCAAGCTTTGGAATGGTTATTAACATAAAAAAAAAAAACAGAACAAAGACCTGGGAGCAAAAATTGGAGCAGAGAAATGTAAAATACATAAAATTTGATATAAAGGAGTGAATTTAATATCATGAGCATAAAAGTACAGGAAATAAAGCATCTTATAAGCCTGATGCAAGGGAAACTCCCACAAGTCTACAAGGATGGCCCCAGCTAAGACTCCTGGCAGCAGTGGTTGTATAGCCTAAACTGGCCATCCCCTGTAATCGGATTGGTGACTACCCCAGTTATCAGCAGATAGCCTTCATACAGTGACTGATGGAGGCAGATTCAGAGAAGGCCAAACACTGAGCTGAGCTAGAGGAGTCCTGCTGAGAAGAGGGAGGAGGGATTGTACGAGCCAGAGGGGTTAGGGACATGACAGGAAAACCCACACAAACCTCTACCCTGGCTCATGAGAACTCACAGAGTCTGAACCAATAACCAGGGAGCCTTCATGGGACCAAGCTAGGACCTCTGCATATATGTGACAGTTGTGTACCTTGTTCTATATGTGGGACTCATAGCAATGAGAGCAGGGTCTATCCCAGGCGCTCTGACTAGCTCTTGGGAACCTATTCCTCAGCCTGAATTTAGGGGTAGGTGCTTGATCTTAAGGCAGCTTGATTTGTCATGCTTTGTTGATGCCCATGGGAGGCTTGACCCCTTTTGAGTGAATATGGAGACGTGGGTTGAAGGGAGAGAAGAAGGGAGGTGGGATGAAGGAGTGGGAGGAGAGGAGGGAGGGGAAGCTGTGGTAGGATGTAAAATATATAAATTAATTAATATTTAAAAAGCATCTTTAATCTTTAAAGAGTAAGAGTAACATCAATAAAGAGAAATTGGGCTGTTTGCAATAGGGCAATAAGAAAAGCATCTTGAGGTAAAACTCCACCCATTGAAAGAGCCAGCGTATAAAATAAAAGTAAAAATAAAAATTCATATAAAAGACTTTCCTTCATAAAAAAAGAGCAGCAGGGCTGCCCTATGTCTCAGGGCCATGCAGCCAAGTACCTTCCTGGTCATGTTGCATAAGCACAGAGAAGATGCAACAACGAGAGTCCAAGGAAGTCTAGATACTTGTTCATATAGAAGCAGAAGTTGGTGTTGTTCATGTATATTAGATTTGCCTGTATGCACAGCAAAGGATTTACAGGACTAGGAGGTCTGCACCACGATTGCTGAGAAAAAGCTGATGAGGCCAGCCAATGTGTAATAACATCATATTCCAAGTAGAGTCCTTCATGGGTCAGTGCATGAAGATGTGACAGTGGCAGCCTAAGACAGAATGGAGAACTCTGGATGGCAGAGACGCCAGAAATATGAGAGCCCAGCCAAAGTGGATGGCCCAAGAGAAAAAACACACATGAACTGCAAGCAATAGGGCTGTATATCTGAGGCTGCCCAAGCTAGCTGAACTTCCCATGGCATGAAGGACTGATTTAANGTCAGCCTGTTGATTTTCAGCTGTTCATATTCTCCCATTCCTCCCTTCTGGAATGGGAAAATTGACTCTGAGACATCATATCTCTACTTTTTTATGTTCTTAAATTCNGCTGGGGCACACATCTAAAAGATTTCTTTGAATGTCCTTAGAAATTTGAGACAGTAAGAAGTTTTAGGATACTAGGGACTCTTGGACTTGAATAAATGCATTTGATGCTCAGAGGTTGTCACAAGGCTTTGGAAGCCAGGACTGAGTAGTACGGTTGGATGTCTCCATAGAGTCATGTTTTGAGCATTTGTTCCCCAATTAGTGGCAATCTCCTGAGAGGTTATAGAATTTTAATATGTGCAGGGTTCGCTGGAAGACATCAGGTCACAGGAAATCAGGTCACAAGGACCTTTGAGCGGTCCAATTTCCCCTGCTCTGGGCCCAATTTCCCTGTTTCTAGGTCTGCCACAGCGTATGCAGCCTCCACTCCATGTTCCTGTTCTCATGTATTAAAATACCCTCAAAAAAAGTACCCTCAAATTGTGAGCCAAAGTAAATCTTTCTTCCTTGAGATGTTTCTGCTGAGTGTTTTGGTTAGAGCAACAGAACAGTAACTATAACTGGCTAGATAGAGAACTATTTACTTATGAGAAAGTAAGAGTGAGCATCTGCGTAAAATATTCCATCTGGTCAAAGGAATGGGGTGGGATGCAGGGGTAACGGCCAGCAGTCTACTGACCTCAAAGACATCATTATGTAATGCACTAAAAATCCTTCTATTTTTTCCAAAAGAACAAAGGAGAAAACGAGAAAATAAAGCATATCTCTAAATATTTTTAATACTCAGAAACCTAATATTAAACTTCCAGGGGAGAAAGTGGCTATGCTGACCTATTACAGTATTTTCTTCTCACCAAAAGAAAAGGAATCTAACAAGCCAAGTCATGTGAATTTGGGATCTATTACTGATATAAATTCCAGTACTTATTTAATAATTATTTAATTCTACAATGTTTTCAACTCTACTTTTAGTTCTGTAGCAAAGGTTTCTTAATACTCTAATATGATGTTAGAATTCTTAATGATATTTAAATTAACTTCTGAAAGTTAAACTTACTACTGATGTACACGAGATACTTGTTCAATTTTTCTCATGTTGTATTTCATATTGTTGTCAGAGTAATTTANAAACTTGTAGAAATACTGTATGTGTGCACTCTGTAGTGAGCACAATAATTTTTAGGATGTCAACATCAAATTGGCCCTTACTCTAAAGTAATATATATATATACATATATATTATGTGTTTATGCATGTGTGCATATACGGGGCAGAAACATGTGTTGTTTTATGTGTTGTTTTATGAAGAAAACCTGTTCTTACTAGAGGATAATCATAACTTCACTTAAGAGGGAGAATGTTTATAGTATGGATGGATAGAAAATACACTTACCACTTGTCCATTGTGGGGGTTCTTATGAGCATATGGAGGTCCACGGATATGATTCCACATCTGGCCAGACGTCATAGCAAAGACTATACACTGCAAACCAGGGTACAATATTTCAATACATAAACCAGGGAATGCCAGAATAATGCATTTAAAAAGTAATGCTCACCATTAAACTTCCATTTAAGAATCATGTATCAGCTCCCTCAATAAAAAAAAAAAAAGTTTACTATAAGATCCCAAGCACATTACTTATTCTATCTGTATCTTTAATTCTACAGCCATGAAACTGACTAGTTCTGCCTAAGAGATACAGTGATGGTTAAATGACATAACATGTTATGCTCCTGGCAGAATGACAATCTGACAGCACTTGCCAACCCACCAGTCAAAAGAACAGCTGAGACACGAGGTAGTGACAAAGACCATGATCCTCTCTATATCTTCTCAACTTCATCTGCACACTAGCTGGGACCATCCAAAGCTGATGTTCCTGGGTTACATAGCCCTATCTCCACTACTACTTCGCTGCCTTCTGCAAAGTGCCTTACTTCAAATCCAGATCTGTAGAGAAGGAGGAAGCTACAGAAAGATATATTCAAGAATAACTCCTAGGGGTTATTTTCATACCTGTTGGCTCTATACCAGAAAAATTTNNTTGGAATGTAATCTCGATGCTTAATGGAAGGGTGTTAATGAGCGAGAAGTCACAGACTGGTCATGGTAACTTATGGGTATGTGAGTTATACTGAAATATTACTCTAAAATCCATAAACTCAAACACATCTCTACAATAAAATATGTGCCTCGGATCAGAACGTTACTTTTTTGGCCCTGTAATTTGCCCAATTACTATTCACTTCAGCTGCCTAGCTCTGGTAACTGTCTCAATGACGGTTAAAAATAGCAATAAACAACAATCCGGCTTTGTGAAGTTTGTTTGTTTTTTGTTTTCTTTTTTAAAAAGAGGACACGAAGAAGAGCAGGATATGGTATATCTTTGGAGGATATAAAAGCTCAGAGAACTAAGTTGGATTACGTCCAATAACTGCATCTAAAACACAGTTTCAACAGAAAATGGTAAACTGTTTAGAGAGATTAATCTAAATTTCCTACTTGCCTACTTAACTCTAAAATAGCTTAGTTTTCTTAGAAGCCAGAACTGACTAGAGCAGAGTCGAATAAGACATTTTCTGAAGCCAGACATTTACAATTATTTGTATATNAACTTAATGTATCAGAATACCAGGTCTACTATAGGTAGAGAACATATTTAACCATCTAAAAATACAGTTTATGATGGAATTATGTGAGAAAAATAAATTCTATATTTAATTCACATACTAGTTTCAGTGAATTTAGAGAGACAGGTGAGTTAAAATTTTGTGCTAAAAGACATACTGTTTCAGGCAGAATGTATTTAGAAATCACACAGATAGGTATATGTAGTAAAAAAACACATTAATAGTAAGACAGGTGACCAATGTTGCTTTAATAGATAGCCAAAGACACTAGAATTCTGCTGGGATGGGCATGGCCTTCACATGGACTAAATCTGCAACTGAAACTCCCTGATGCATCTCCCTGTTCTTTGCCTTCCTGTACTGACCGCTTTGTTAACCCAGTTCCATTATGGTTGATGGAAAGACATAGCCAGGGTTAGATTTCAGGGAGATAGATATACCACATGCAGTATAGAGAACAGCTTGGAGAAATTAGTAAAGTGAGATTACGGTGGACTATCCCACGGTATTATAAGAACTGANGTAAGGACAACTGGTAAGATGTGGAATCAATGGGCCTTGATGGCTGATTGACATGACAGAAAAGACTCAAAACTAAAACCAAGAACCCAGGTATCTGGTTTCTTCTTTATCCTTGAGGCAGGGTCTCACAGTCATTGTATAAGTCCTGTTTCNTATGGAAATAACTACATGGTCCAATCTAACTTGTGACCTATAGTTCCTACCTCCTTGGGTCTAGTACGGTGGACACTATGCATGGCTAGGTTATCGGTTTCTGACTTAAGCAATAGTGTAATTTGAAGAGCTACGCAGAGTATGAGGATGAGGCATACAAGAGTAAATAAGGAGGTAGAAAGCCTTGGCATCAAGTTTAAAAGGGTAACCACAATATGCCTTCAAAACACTCATTTCTGGAGCTGAAGCAATGGCTCTGTGGCTCAGGTCAATTGCTGCTCTTGCAGAGTACCTAGGCTCAGTTCCTAGCATCCACCTGGTAGCTCACAGACACCTGCAACTGCAGATAAAGGGGATCTCATGCCCTCTTCAGGCCTCAATGGGTAGCACCAGGACAGACATGGTGCAAATCTATACAAGCAGGCACTCATACATATGCATAAAATCAAACCTTATAAAAATCATTTCCAAAAGACACTACATATATGACAGAATAATAGTAGTAAAGAGAAAGCTACCAGGTATCATTATTATAGTATGAGAAGAAATTAAACTACCCACGAACCCTAGGTAGAGTGAGACAAACAAGGCCTAGGAAGAACCCCAGAAGATGACTCAGAAATACTAGTCATCACAGAAATTGGAACCCAGAGGTCTGATGTAGTTGCAAAGTGTTACATAAATAGTAGGCAAACAGTATTTTGGAAAATGAGGTCATAGTGGTCCACAAACATTGCAGTCAGGGCAAGATCAAATATAAAACAACCTGACAGGCTTTAACTTGAGGGTGGAAGGTATCGATCTACCTGGTATAGATATCTATCTATATCACCACTTCCCAGGCTCAGGGAACATCACAGGAGAGGGGTCAGAANGAACACAAGAGCTGAAGGACAGTAAGGAGTGCTGTGAAAAGCTGTGTGCTGGATATGACATGACACTGGACCAATGAACTCAACAGCACAGCTGCATGCACAGATCAATACACACTGGACCAACCAACATCCCATCATGGGATTTTTAGAAAGCAGACAATTATCATACTCTGGCCAGCTGTACTGCTAGAGAATTAGTTACAAAGGGGAGACTTTACAACGATATTGAAAGAAGAGAGGATGGTTGGAGTACTATTATTGAATAAGTGAGAAGGGAAACATTCTAGCACATGAATGAGAGGTATTAGCCTCAGACAGGAGTAGAAATTTTTCAGTGTCGACACAGTCCAAGACACAGGAGATTCATCTATCAAACATGGTGCTGCAAGGAGTCTGGGGATCNACATCGGATAGAAACAAATCTTCATTTGCAATCATAAAAAATACATAACCACTGTCAACTGTGCATTTTGCTGCCAGATCAAAACAATTTTTGTGGCAAGTGAACTTCTCTCAATAAGACAAATATAGAAACTATGTCAACCAGCCTTTAAGTATGACATGTTTCTCTCTTTGGTCCTAACTGCTAAAATGCCACCATTTCAGTATACTCCTTAATCTGGATATTTCAATTTTTGCCATTAACATAGTGGGACTTTTACTGAATGATATATTCAAAAAACGCATGATTCATGAGGACACAATCTGTATGAACCATCACAAAGTGAACCCTCTTGAAAAATACATAATGAAAACTATAGAACTCTACTATCATAGGAGAAGAGCCCTCTATGTCACTCCGATCACTGCCAACATAGACTCCAGAGGGCAAGCCTTTTCTTGAGAATGCTGCAGTCAACACCAGTGCAGGCTCTCCTTCCTAGATGCAATGAAGCTTTACACAAAAGGAAGAACTAACTGCACACAAGCAACTGCAATGCTAAACATCCTCTTCCACACTTGGGGTTCGATGTGGATGCCTGCATATCGTGGTTGAGGCCTGCTAGTGTCATACAGCAATTTACCTTTACAATGCCTCAGAAATTAAGGCAGTTGAGTGNATTTTCATATGTTTAATGAAATTTGGACATTAGGTGACAGTGCGAGTTCTTCGTCTTCTTTTAGTATTGCTTACATGCCCTACTGTTACTGCCTTGTTGAAGTTCTTTCTACTTGTGGATCCAGGTACTTCTTTAAATATACAGAGAACAAGCAAGAGTC
>LZPO01077722.1:0-14071 GCA_001675575.1 Neotoma lepida
ACCCAGTGAGTCTTTGTCTCACAAAAAAAGTAAAAATGTCAAAATAAAAAAAAAATCAAAAATTAATAATAATAAATAAATAAATTTAAAAAGAAAAGAAAAGAAGCTCTGGATATAGAAGTTATTCTCATGCTAACTCAAGGAGAATCAGTCATCCACTCCTTCTGTTCTGTCTGTTCTGTCTTCTTTCTTTCCATTCTTCTTATTTTCCTTCTCTTCCTACCTTACCCCTTCCTGCTTCCAGATTATAACTCCTTTAGGGCATGCATTTTCATGGACTAAGAGAGGGCATGTCAGAGTTTGGACTGCTTTGGGGCTTGGCTAGCAAGCAGCATATAGCTATTTCTGCCACTTGGCTAAATTATCTTATGATAATTAGAGCCAATAGGAAATAGAAACAAACTCCTCCCACATGAAGGCATTGTAAAGTCAGTTTATAGGAGGCAGCAAATAATTGGAAACCACACATAAAGCCACAGCAACTTCACCAACAGTACATTTCTGTGCCCCTTTCCGAAACTAAGGGTGCTTGCCAAATCAGGGACATCAGACCTGTCAAGTCACACCGAGCCCACTTTGAAGGTTCCATTGCTCAGGTTATTGCTTCCTTACTGCTGTCCTGAAAGCTTTAATCATTTCTGCACAGGAGTGCCATATTTTCATTTTGCACTGGCCTTACAAATTATGTGGCTCTACCCTTAACTTTCTTCCGCTCTCCCCTTCCCATTATGTCCTTGTTTTCTTTCTCTTTACGTATGCTGGGCATGGTTGTTGGTGCTGAGGAGACACGAGAAATGGCTGACAAAGATTCTACTTTCTCATTCTGCATAGGAATTTTTTTGGCATCATTTTTAGGAACAATATGCTCATTTCCCATGTAAAGCACCTACCAAGTGAGAGGCATTTCCAACTTNCCTATGCAAAGACCTGTGGTATCATCAAGTCACTAGACTTCATTAACTGCCCCTGTCATCCTCCAGTTTAGGCTCAAAAGAGAACTCAGTGAAGACTGGCCTGAAATCTACCCCCACTGTTTTCCTAACATCTGTCAGTGTCCTCAATGCTTCCATTTAGTTTATTTTGTAGTGTCTACTCAATGACTGACAAATGTCCATCTTTCCTAACAGATCCATTAAGTTTGGTAAACAGACAAATCTTTGTGCTACACTGAATTCTCACAAATAATTACTGAGACATATGCATTAATATTAATTGGCCCACCCAGCTGAATACTTTTCCCACACAGAGGTGCACTAAGCATGTTTCAGAGAGTTTTTAATGGCCTTCCACTGAGGACAATTTTCTAAACTGGGAATGGAACAGTCATAGAAGAAGAAAACATTTTATCACTTATTGACTTTCTATTTTAATGGCGTTGACAACTGTGGCTCACAGTAAATAAATAGAGATAATTTATAGTATTCAGAAAAGGTCAAAGTCTTGTAGAAAATAACAGAAAGGTTTAAAAAAAAACAAAAGCATTCGATACAAGTGTCCTTGATTTTTTAATAGATCATTAAACATCTATGTTTAAATGTAAAAGAATCTTTAAGTGTTATTGTTCATGTGACATGATAGGAATCTCACACAATTGTCTTAAATTCTTTTGAGACAAAACCCTAAAAACTGCATGTGACTCACTAGAGTAAACTCATCTGAATTAAAATAGAGTTACTGAGGAGGTCTTTATCACTAAGTACAGATAGCATTCAATTTTCATGGATTCTGCTCATGTTGTTTCAATTAACCATTAGCTTATTCAGAAAAATATTGAATCAATAACAAATATGCATAGGTAAATTTTTTTCTTATCAATTTATTTTAGAAATGGAGGTTTAGTTTAGAAACTATGTATGTAGCTTTTATGTTAAGACCCAAGCATATTTGGAATCAGGCATTCCTATACACTGAGGAATTACCGATATTACTTCTTAAAATCCTTTTAGCTATTTAATGGGTTAAGAAGTTTTAGAAAAAAAAATTTTGGCATTGGCATAGAGTACTGTTTTGTATGATAAATGCCGCTAAGCATCTGAATGCAATATCCTTTCTATCAAAATTTCTTTGGTCATAGCCAGAAATATAAAACAAATAAGTATTTTTATAGCATAGCTTTGTTTTCTGCATACTCATTGCACATTAAATATACCATCAAGGCATTTTTTTTCCTTCTACAATCCTTGAGTATTTCACAGAAATGGCCTTTCTCTCTTTTTGTAATGGATATGGTTTGCTGTTGTGGAATATTATTTTAACTAGGAAAATATGTGTTACTTTTTTATGCTGTGGGCTATTACTTTAACTGTGTAAAGGTGTGTTACATTTGTTTATGCTGCATTTGTTTAATGACATAAGGATGTGTGTGTAATTATGTAAAGATGTGCTGCATCTGTTTCACCTTGCCTGCCTAAGGCACCTGATTGGCCTAATAAAGAGCTGAACAGTCAATAGCTTGGTGGAAGAGGGATAGGCAAGGCTGGGAGGCAGAGAGAGAATAAATAGGAGGAGAAATCCAGGCTTGAGAGGAGCTAGAGAAGAAGGAGGAGAGAATGAGGGAGACGCCCGGGGCCAGAAACCAGGCAGCAGACATGAGAAGCAGTGAAAAAAAAGATTTACAGAAGGAAAGAAGAGTAAAAAGTCCCGAGGCAAAAGATAGATAAAGAGATTAATTNAAGTTAAAAGAGCTAGCTAGCTAACCTAAGCAAGGCTGAGCATTCAAAACTAATAATGATTCCCCGTGTCATGATTTGGAAGCTGGTTGGTGGCCTAAATGAAAAAGCCTGATACAATTTGCAATCATGATGTGCCCTGATTTGGTCCAGAGAGGTAAAATGAAGTTTTGCCCATTAAAATAAATATTATCAATATAACTTGTGGACTTCCATTATTCTGTTTCCTAGAATGAAATAAGACAGCTCTTTTATCAATTCCTGGAGCACAGTATAGCAAGGATCTGTCCTTCATGACTACTCAGCCATGCATTTCAGTTTTCACTCAGATACAGTAAAAAACTCAAGCTGTGTGACAGATATTTCCAACTTATCTTTGTTTCTATTTTAGGGACCAGATCCTCAAACTTCTACAGCTGAAAAATAAATTTGGAAA
The DNA here is from genome assembly GCA_001675575.1 of Neotoma lepida. Classification (NCBI taxonomy): domain Eukaryota; kingdom Metazoa; phylum Chordata; class Mammalia; order Rodentia; family Cricetidae; genus Neotoma; species Neotoma lepida. The sequence continues at coordinate 3,106 of LZPO01077722.1, forward strand.
TTATCTATCAACTTGTTTGTAAATACGTTTGTTTTCTACATTTTAGTCATATATATACATATACATGCATACATATATACATATACATATATATACACAAAACAAAGGAGAATATTCTTTTATCTTCTCAGCTGTTATGTTGACAGGAGCATATACATATGCTTTAATAAGATACCCTTCATAGTTATTTTCTGTCCATTCTCTGTTCAGATTACTTAGAATGCTTGTGACATGTCACTCTTATTGTGGCAAATATCAGTCTGGGAGATTTCAATAGCTAAACTGCAGGAACAACACAATACTTGCCTGTCTTGAATCTTTCTCTCTCTTCTGCCTCTGTCTCTGCCTGNCCCTCCTCCTTCCCCTCTTGAGAGAAAATGAAATTCAGAGGACTATTGTGATATCATTTAAACTCAGCCACCAAACATTTGTGCTTTGCACATTTTTGGCTAATATTTTACTTTAAATAAAGACCTTTCATTTAATACAACTTAACATACAAAATTATTTTTCTTCCATTTAAAATTACATTAACTTTCAGTACATTTAAAATTAATGTGTGTATGTGTGTCTGTGTATATGCATGCATGTATGTGTCATAACTTTTATTTTTGGCTGTATTCCTGAAATGCTCTAACAATGGATGANGTCTTTAAGTACATTTTACCTGAAGTAAAAATAATTTTTAACATTAATACTTTGTTATTAATGAATTGCCTGTAAATCTAAAGGGAAATAACATTTTTTTTAAATTTATTTTGAGATGAGTCAGCTTATCATCACAGGGACGGGAAGTACACTACCTGCAATCACTACATTTTAGAGAAAACATGATAAGTATTTCATGACTTATGTAATAACTCCACAGGATTTTTTAGCCCTGAGATGTCAGAAAGCTAATGGAAAGCAAAATACAATAAATGTGGACAAATCTAGTGGTACACACATAGCTATACTTTCGTTTATTTCAATCTCTTCACAGAAGTAGAAAATAAAGTGCTGTCTGTGGGATTTGTGGGTTATTCGACTCACAGTCCGTATCAGAACCAATGCTTGGATTAAAAATAGAACCTCAGCAGCAGGATCTTCTCTCTTGTGAGAAACTCTTGAGACTTGGCCCTAAAAAACCCAATCTCTTGCCTGCATTTCCTGCAAAAGGCTCAGGGTCCTTTAGATTGAGGTGTCACAAAAATCCTGGCATGAGACTATTGTGCATTTAGTATTTGCAAAAAGGAACCAACATTTTTCATATTANAACATATTACAAAAAGGAACCTACATGTGTACAGGAGCATGTACAAATGACTTAATAAGGCACCCTTCATAGTTACAGCAGGAAGTAAATTTTCCTGTCCATTTGCTGTCTGAATTATTTTAAATGCTTGTGGCATATCACTCTTATTGTGGCAAACATCAGTCTGGGAAATTTCAATAGCTAAACTGCAGGAACAACACAACACTTGCCTGTCTCGAATCTCTCTCTTCTGCCTCTGTCTCTCTGCCCCTCCTCCTTCCCCTCTTGAGAGACAATCTGATGACACAATAGTTNACTTTTTAAAGAAAACATGGTGGTTCAAGGTGGGCATCTACTGTTGAGGTAGAACTTTGTGAAAAGAGGACCTAGGACAGACTCAGAGCCCACAAAATACCAAATGCCAGCAAGGCCTGCCCAAGTTGAGACAGACAGCAATCCACTTTCATATGGGTTACAACGATATCGTAAGTTTTAAGTCTTCTATGACAACTGAGCTACATAACTGACTCATAGTATCTATCTCCACAACTCAGTGGTCATCATACAGTGCTCTGGGACACCGAGGCATGGCAAAGGTGACTGAAGTTTTGATTGCAATTATTATTACTTTTTAATCTGTGAATCTATTTAACTACTGGAGAATTCTTCAGGTATTTAGGAACAAATAAGGTTGGTTTTATGTCTTTTTATCAATCTTTTAATGAAAATAAAAAGTTTAAACATTTTAATGAAGATTTTGCTTGTAATTTGAGATGTAAGACATACATTCAGGTCAGAAATAATGAGAAAAATAAATAGTATCATGTATACCATTAAAACTATATTCTGCTTATATACATTTGAATAATTAATTGAGAATACTTTTGACCTTTTAAGTAAAATATATTGTAAATTATTTAGCCTAATACTTTTTATAGTATTTTAATGTTGCTACTAGAAAATTTAAATTTTTTCTTTCTTTCTTTGAGTTTTAAAATATTTTATTTAAATACCTCTTTGTTATTTTTTATACATAAATTAATTTTAATTAAAAGATAGTTTTCACCAACTCTGAGGAATATAACATAAATGGTTTATTATTCTCACAATAAAGAACATTTCAACTTTTCACATGTTCATTAAATACAAAACATTTTTTGAAGTACTAACTAGGATGATTGTGTCCAAATTGAAAACTACCTAAAATTCATAATACAATGGCTAAAATAACTTAAAAGAAAATTTTTGCTCAGTTTATTAAGACACTTAAAGGGATCTAACATAGTTTATAGTAATCTTTTGTCTTCTTTTTTTGGAAAAATGTTTTCATACAATTTTATTAAATTCTTTTCAGACAATATATTTTTGTGCATGTTTTCCCCTCTCCCAACTTCCCCAGCTCCTAAGATCCAGTCAGATCTTGTCAACCTCCCCATCCACTCAACATTACATTCTCTNTTTGTCTCTCTCTCTCTCATTAAAAGAACACAAAAAATGAAAATCAAAACAATCAAAAGAACCCAATATTTCAAAAATTAAAACAAAAGAAAATACCTATTGAATTTGTTATATTCTGTTGAAAATATTAGATAATAATAAACCATTTACTGTTTTAAATGATGATATTTTAAACACTTTTTGCTGCTCAAAAGTATATTTTTAGGCAATAAGTCATATCACCTTTACNTAAGGAAACTGACAACCCTGCTTTAACCACCCTTCTTGTTGCTCTTGAAGTCTCACACAATTATTTAAATTAGAATCCGTTCTCTCTTCAGGAAGATGTGACTCTACAGGCTGTAACATATAAACTTATTTTGCAACACCTCAACAATCTTTAATTGNAGCACTGAGTAACCGGTGTGCCCAGTTTTCTTTTCTATAGAAAGACAGAACCCCACCATGAGGAGCATCTGAAACCTAACAGTAAAGGGATGAAAAGGTATTCAAATATTATTCTCAGGACATCTTCTTAAGTATTTTTAGATAAAGGAAATATACAACAAGTATTTAAAAATACCCCCAAATATTCTCCTCACGCAACATTCTTTTAGAACATGGTTTACAATTGATCAAAAGCTATCCAATTACAGTGTTGCCATAATCTAACTTTAAGAAAACCTCTACAAAATATCTGAAATAGGAGCTCTGAAAATCCTTTCAGAAGATGCTAAACAATTAAGTCCTGTCATTATTAATTGGTCCCTAACTGAGAAAGAATCAGAACAATGAAGAAAGAGATGGTGTATTTTAATATTATGGATAGAAGGACAAATCAGAATGAAAGATTTCTATGCTCCTGTTCATTTGAAAGAAAAAGAAATGTGAGATAAAGAACATTTGCAAACATTTTTAAAAGTCAAAATTTTAATATGCACAGAGAAAGTGCATAAGGTAAATTTCAAGATGACAAAAGATGAACTGAAAACTCTAAAAATGGACAAATTACTGAATAATATAAATCATGAGGGAGACTGTCCCTTTACAGAAGCCCAAGCAGCCACAGAAAGGTTTAAGACCACTGCCGAGGGGGTTAGAGAAGTGTTTCCTGGAAGCACAATGAAGACTTTCTTTAAAAACTGGTGCTTTCTGGAATTCCATTACTCTTTAAAAGTGCACCCATTTACTTCCACTATTTTGTCCTTAAATCTCTGTTGCAGGGCTCACCAAGTTGTTATTTTCAAAGACCAAAATAAGTATTGTAGACTTGAAGGTCAAACTGCTTCTGCTGTTATTACTTGTCTCTGCTGATGTACTGCAAAAACAGCCAGTGAAAAAATATCAGTGAATGGGCTTGGCTATGTTCCATTAAAACTTTACTTACAGAAACATTATACAGAGGTCAGCATAGTGGTTCATGCCTGTGGCACAAATACTCAGGAAGGTGAGGCAGGAAGATTGCCACAATACTGATGCTGGGTTGAACTACATGGGTATTCAATGCCAGTCTGGGCTACAGTATGAGAACTGTCACTAAATCAATCAATCAACCAATCAATCAATCAATCAATCAGTAGTAGTAGTGCTGATTTACATCATATAGACATAGGAGAATAAATAGTACTCTATTTTTTGAACACCTGATTGCTCTAATTTTATTTCCACTTATCATGTGCTTGTTCAATTATTCTCCTAAGTATTGTGGATATTTGTTGTTTTGCCTGCCTGATATCCACTAGTTTTCCTCTCTGAATAGCTCTTTAATGTTACTTAGGATATGTGGCTCCAAACCAGTACTTGTGGTTTTGGTGGCTGTTATAAAAAACACAGAGAGGACAAGATAAAAAGCAGCAGAACATCAGAGCTAGTGATGCTTACTACAGGGTGTTTGTGAGTCTCTCCAGAGACTAAGCTCATCCTTGTTTGCCAGGCTTGATATTTATCAGCTGTATTTTGGTATCTGTATGAGGGAGGATTGTATGAGAATGAATCCCACACATGATCTAGGGATAGAATAAGGCTAAATTCTGATGGCATTATTTAAGTCTCAGGATCCATCTGTGTGCACAACTAGGAAAATTTCAATTATATGAGACAATGCATTCCATTTTTGCTTGAGTTAAAGTTAGTTTTCTGGCTTTTGCCTGCAAAAAGTACTGACAAAAATGTGTTGAGAAATTGTTATTATATGTTAAGGCTTCTAAGTCCTAGCCTAAGGTACAAACTTTGTATGTAAGCCTGGTTTCACAATACGTATATTTAGGAAGACAGATATTTTACATCTCCTTTCATTCCTTTGCCCTGATCTAGGGAGCACTGATCATTTGAATGGAAGGAAAACAATAGAGCCACAGGTCTATTCACAGTTCATCAACTAAAATACTCTATTTTATCTGTCNCATTAGAAAAGTTATCTGAATTGTCTAAACAATTTAATGTTATATNGTGAATATCTCTGAGCATCATATTATCCCTATATGAGAATGCCAAACTCACAACTCTAGCAATATTCTTATTTAATTTTATTATAATGCCTTGTGTTCATTAATTACAGAAACACAATATATGCGACTATTAAACATTGATCGTCTTTACCTAAATACATATAACCAAAGCTTGGCTTTTTTTCCTACATCATATACAGTCTAGTAATTTATAAGGAGGGGATGGATTGGGATTCAGAAAAAAAATGAAGACCCATTAACTTCTATAACCTAATGAGTAATTTGTAAAGGAGAAGCTATTATTGAATTAAATTCATATATGCTAGCCTGTCTTATGACCAACTTTTTACTAATTTTATTTTCTAGTACTGGGCTGCAGGTTAAATCACAGTAGAATTGTGTATGAGTAGTTTTTGCCAGTGTATAAATTATTATAGTTTTTGTTTTCGTTTTGAAAATTGTCAGTATCCTAGTTGAATTAAATTTTTGTAAGATGTATTTAGATTTTTTTGTATTTTTTGTATTTAGATATTTTAAACACATTGTGTTATAAAGACTTGGGAATCAAATGCTACAATTCTTAATAGGTAAGATAAATACTCTTTCATTGCCTGCCACCTAATTGTTTTCTTCCTCATGTTTTCCAGAGATGAAGTAGACACAAAATAAATAAAAGCCAGGTACAAGAACAATTATGAGGAAAGATAATCCATAGATGAGACCAGCTAGTGAATACTGGTAATTACATTACTCCAGAGGATAACTTGCCATACCAGAATACTAAACATTTTTCAAGCATTAGACCATGGTTGTGTAAGAGTTAGGCCACATAAACACTAAGTATTTGAGGTAATTAACTGAAGACTGGGCCATAAATGTGTTAATTCCTCATTATTTTCAATCAATCTATTCCAAAAACAAAAAAAACAAAAAACAAAAAACAAAAAATATACATGTGAGTGGCACCTGGAGGTCAAACTCAGCCTTCAGAAATAAAAGGCCAAGAATAGGGTTGGTACTAACAGTGTTCGCTGTGCTTCATTAACACTCTTTATTCAACAACTTTTAATGATTCTTTCTTGGTTTTACAAAATTTAAAAATATCACTTGATTTTTGCCTTTTTTTCACATTTGTTTTACAAATTTGTTTATTTGTTTTACACATTCTGATACATGTCTTTCAATAAATAAATAAGTAAACAGACCTACTGAAAATTTAGTCAAACTAAAGGGAAATTAAAGATCTATCCCTCTAGATTAAAGACATAAATTAAAACACACTGATGGTTCCCCGTGCATTAGGTTGTTTTTCTCTTTCTTTAGCCCTGGTTCTTAGAAAATTCACTACCATACAAAAGTACACAATAGAAATGAAAGCTCCACCTCAACTCATAAAATCTATTCCTCTGGTGACTGTTTAATATTGCTACACTTGGAATATTTTACATTTCATTAAATCAGTGTTATATTTCAGTATTTCTCAAATTGTAGAAATTAAATATTTTACACAATCATCATTTTGAGAAATACATACACTTTCTAATCTAGTAGGTATGGTACTGTACAAGAACATAATTCTAACATATCTTGAATACTATAACTCAACAAAAGACTGAGTTATGCAATATAGTCACCTTTTCAAAAGGTGAAGTATATTCTTAACTTCTAAATCCAATACTTGAGACATTTTACCACCATTGTTTATAAAGTATAACAGCATGCTATGCCAAGAACAGGTCTTGAGGCAACAGTGCCCCAGATAGTTCTTCAGCCTTGTATTGAGGAAAATGATATCCATAGGACTCTAATTAGTGACAGTATATCCACCTGTGCTCTCCAGTCAGGCTTGACCTGCAGCAGCTTGCTTTCTCTCCTGTAGCAATAGGTTAAGGGGTGATTGTAAAGAATTGATCTGCTATGTTTCAATTAGCTAAGCCTCTAATCTCAAAAGGAAGAAACACATTTCCACGTGTGCTGCCTCAAAAATCCATTTTTGAGAAGGAAAACTAATATTTATGATTTTATATTAAAACATAATTTCATTCCAGGCATATTTTACCATCATTTGCAAAACAGCTGTAAAAGAATTATCTTTAAGCAAAATTTCACTTTTAAATGGAATCATGTTCACATGTTTTAGTCATTTTTATGTATACGCACAAAGCAGAACCCAACAACACATCCAGTTAATATATGACTTCCTTTTCTCTCTCCATATACCATATCACAGCCCACATAATTTAATGACTAGAAATTATTTCACAGCATGAATACACCATTATTGGGCCAAGTATCTCACTGTATATTTTACACACAATATTATAGGTTTTATAATTACATATTACATCATTACTTTTTATTAATTGAATATACATAATTTATTGTGTACCAGGTACTCTCCCAAATACAATCACTAATTTATTTTATTTACATGACATAACAGCTCTACAAGGTAGATGCTAGTATTGCTTTCATGCTACAAATCAGCAATTGGAGGCACAGAGAGACTGAGTGCTAAAGGTCCTATTGTCTGGCATAGGCAGTTTAGCTCCAACGTTGGTGGCCACATATGCTATAGTAGCTCTATTAGTGTATTTATCTCTCATTATAATATGATTCGGTGTCGTTTACCTAATTTTAGTGCTGTATGTTCCTCAAATCTTATGACTTGTGTCAGTTTTCCTATATGAAACTTTGCACCAAATTATATTCTTCCCATAAATAAATGCTTAAAGCAAATACTAGGTGCTATTAAACTTTTACCAAAGGCCACTTCACAGAGGTTTAAATTTTGTTTATTTACTTGCTTAGTGAGATTGAGTGTTGCTTGATATATCTATTTGTAACATAAGTGGAAGACCTGTTTAAAAAAATATTACCTAGAGTTTTGTATTACACAGACTTAAAATATTCAGGGTAGGCATATTCATACAACTAGTTTTGAACTTCTAAACTATACACAATCACACATGATAAAATAATGAGCTGATCACCTATTTAAATATCCACATGTTGTTTTAAGTGTTATTCTTGCAGCAACAAATGTATGGTACTATCGAGCTTTGTGAAGAATAGTGACCAGGCTAGAGAGATAGCTCAGCTATCGAAGGCTAGGCTTACAACCAAACTTCAAGAATAGTGCACTAAGGCATCTTTAAGCAGCAGCCACATCTGTTTTTCTTAAACTTGCACACAAAAATATTCCATAGGCAGATGTTTCCTACTGCTGATTTAAGCACGCACTCTTCCAATGCATATTCTAATCACATGACATTACAAATAGTAACTGAACAACATATTCAATTTTGTGTTCTTTATAAGCTATAGTTTTTATTTGTATGACTGTGTGTGTGTGTGTGTGTGTGTGTGTGTGTGTGTGTGTGTGTGTTCATGCACATGTGTGCAAGTGCCTCTAGAGAGCAAAATCGGTGCTGGATCCTTGGAGCTGAAGTTACAGGTAGTTTTGAGTTACTAAACATGGATTCTAAGAACCCAACTTTGGCTCTTAAGAACTGAATCATCTCTCTAGCCCTAGTTTCAGATTTTTCTTCTACTTGTCTTACTCATAAGATGAAAGGATTCCACATAGAACTTTAAAAACAAAACAATAGCTCTCCAAGAAGTAAACAGGTTATTTCCAATAGCCAGGAAAAAAATTGTCAGAAGATGCATTAGCACAGTTAAAAAGAGTAACATTTTCAACATATCCATACATAGAAATGTTAGTGTGAGGAGTGATTGTATCAGTGTGCCTTTGAAAGCTGTAACAGGTTTGGTATTTTATGTTTCACTATATGAAATAATGTCCTTATTATTTATTTAAGTCTATCATTCAAATATCTATATCTTAAAATATTGTATTATACATTATAAAATTGTATAATATCATTTTCCAGTTGTAGTAAAATCTGAACAAGAATAAATAAGTAGTTTTAATAATTTACTTCCTNTTTAAAATGAATTAATATAACTCAGTCATTTAAAATAGTATATAACATTTAGTCAAGATAACTATTGAAAACATGTCTTAGTTAGGTTTCTATTACTGTGCTAAAATACCATGACCTAAAGCAACTTACGTAGGAGAGGGTTTATTTCATCTTAAAAGTTTGTCCTCCAGACAGGAACTCAAGTAAGAACTTGTAGGCAGCAACTGATGCAGAGGCCATCAAACAGTACCATTTACTGGCCTACTCTTTATGGTTCACTCAGCCTGCTTCCTTATAGTGCCCAGGACCACCTGCCCTGGGCAGGCATTGCCCAGAGTGAACTGGGTCCTCACACATCAATCATCAATCAAGAAAATACACCATAGGCAAAAGGATAGACAATAATGTGAGGGGATGGGAGAGAAAGGGAGGGGAGGAGGAGAAGTGACAGAGAGGAGGGAGAATAAGTAAGGGGAGGGGAGGAAAGGGATTGGTGGTGATCACCACTAATTTTGTGCTATCTGGAGTCATTTTGGAAGAGGAAACTTCAATTGTGAAAATGCACTCAACTCATTGGCCTGAACAAGCCTATGGTGCATTTTCCTGATTGGTGATAATAACAGTAATATTAGTTAGTTATATGCTCTTAAGTAAGTAAAATGATGAGATATTTAATTTTCCTTTCAGTATTGCCTTAAAAATCTCCTGTGTGGTTTAGAGTCACCAGACACATTAATTACATATGGTCATATTTCAAGAAATCAGTATGTACACATGAGCAATTCCTGCAGTACTGGGTAGCAAGGCCCTAGTCCTGCAGCTAATACATCACCATCCCTTCTTTCTTTTTTAAACTGTCTCTTTTATATTAAGCAAGATAGCTGTAGGTTGGCAATCATAAGCACTTTTGGGAAGCTGTCTAATCTGGTTAGGACTGCAAGTACATTCTCTCTACTTTGACTCTTCCTAGAACTTTGAGACAATAATTCTCAGCCTCCTTTTTGGGTTTGTGTTTTCTGAACAAATATATACAATTTTGGACACTTCTCTTGCTGATGAACACTGAATTCTGGTCCTGAATCTTCTGCAAGCTGCCTATATAAAAATGAATAGACAATGCTGTCTGTTTTTACGTGAAATGCAAACTTTAAGCAAAGCAGTGACTTTGGAAGTTTAGATTTTATATCCTAATACCTTCTTAGGATTCATATTTTGGCTTGCTAGTAATAACTAGTAACATTTAGAAAACCTAAGCAGCTAATAACTGTTAAGTAATTATCATATGAAAAGGTAGTTTTTAAAGTACAATTAACTTTATATTTTCTGTAAAATACATTAGTTACTATTGCCCAATATACACGACTGAAATTCATTCAAGATTTATTCAGTATACATTTTATTTCTCATAAAAATTTTATGTTAACTTTCATTTTCTTTTAAAAGATTTTAAATTTTACTGTCTTTGCTTTATTTTAGTCTCACATTTTAGGGACATCATTTAAAATCATCTATCAAGTTATGAAAAAATGAATACTGTGGGTATGTACATCTCTATAAGAAAAAGAAGCATGTATCCAAATCAGAGCAGATGGCCCATTTATCTATAACAATATTTAACATGACAGAATTTTAGTATGATGGAATTATATAGACACCTTTAAAAGTTCATTTTAACAGAATTCCAAAACTGTTAAAAAGCATCATTCCACATTGAAGCTAAGAAAATACAGTAACTCTTGAGTGTCAGTTATAAGCCACTTACCAACCACTAATTTATCTTTCAAGCAAATTGAAAATTTTGATAAAAACATAGTTCTCTAATTTTCTTGATCGTTTGGATAGATTCACTCTAAAAGGTTCCAAAACTCTTAGCTATCCACATAAATACCAGGCAGATTATTATTATTATTATTATTATT
>LZPO01077723.1:0-14051 GCA_001675575.1 Neotoma lepida
GTGTACCAGGAGGCAGAGAGGGATGTAAAGCAAAACTGAGCTGTAAAATAAATAAATAAATAAATTTAGAGAGGGCCAGTAAAGCTCTCAACACAATACTAGGCACTGAACAACTAGCAGGCACATTACTACTGTTATCATTGCATATTTATTTTAGTATCAGAAATATTTTTAACTGGCATATATCATAGGTACAATTGAAGAGGCCTCACTTAACATTAGTGCAGCCATGACAGACTGCAAACTAACAATACTAGAACTAAGCCTCACCCTTACAATAACCAGGAAAAGTCACAAACTGTACTCTGTGGGGACCAATCAGAATTGAGATGAACAAGTACTAAATGCTCTAGAACATTAAAGATAGCTTACATAATCTATATATAGATTGCCAATTTCCTTGCAGCAACACCAGTGCCAATCACTGCCAAAACTTCTGTTACCTCACTCCTGCCCAATCAGGAGTTCAACCCGCATTTGAATCAGGAATTCCCCTACCCCCCAATTCTTTACTCCTTAAAAACCTTGCCTCAACTGATCTTGAGGCTCTCCCTGGTCCAACTGCTGTGTCGGAATGGATGGAGAGCCCAAGCTCAAGCTTGCAATAAAAGCCCTTTACTTCTGCAGATGAACTCGGACTCCTGATGGCCTCTGGGGGCCTCATGATGCAAGCATAACACAATAAATGCTAGCACCGGCTGAAAGAGAAAGAGTAAGCTGTATAACACACTCTTCTTCATTTCAGGCAGCCTTCCGTTTTATAGAGCCACTGTCCTATTTCCTTCCTCAGACTCTGATGTAGAGTCCAAAGATCCTTGAATACTGCAGTCTCATCTGTGCAATTTTCATTCATAGTCTTCCAAGTAACAAATAACACTATTTCCAATCCAAATCTTTATTTTGCTATATGAGATAGAAGTTGATACATTACATAGTGTTTGAAAGTCAATATATTATAGAATCAATCTTCACTATAATTTAGGTTCAGTTGTGTTTTTGTGATGTTAATATGTACATATGAGGGAGGATAAACACATTTTATTAGGTGAATGTGCATATTTATAGAGAGTTCTGAAGTCACCTCAGGTGTCATTCCTCAATGCAAATGCATCTCATCTTTTTCTATTTTTTTTATTATGAAAATTTTTTCATTCATTTTACACACCAAAGATCCCCNTCTTCCCTCCTCCCATCCCCCTCAGCCACCCCCCTCAACCCACCCCACAATCCCTGCCCCACAAGAAGGCAAGGCTGCCCATGAGGCTGGCATATCCAGTCCATCTCATTTTTAAAACAGAGTTTTTCATTCGCCTAAGCCATGTAGGTTCACCTGATTGACCAGCAATGCCCAGGGATCTGCTTTTCTCTACCTCCCCAGTGCTGACATTTTTTTTGTGGGTACTGGGGGTTGAATTCAGTGTCTCATGCTTACACAGAAAGCACTTTACCTATTGAACCATCTCCCCAGTTTGACTTTCACTATTATCATTTTAATAGTTGAATGAACTATTAGAATCCCTCAAGAAAAGAAATGCTTTAAAACTGTAGGCAAAACATTAATTGAAATAATGGAGTCAAAATCCATTTGTTCTAAATATGTGTAGGAGAACTGATGAATTTGCTTCTGAATGCTTTGAAAGTAAATTTAATACCTGGAAGCTAGTTTGGTCTCAATTATAAATCACATCATCATCATCTTATATAGTATATGAACCATTATATCAGGAAAAACAGTCATCCCCAACAGATTTCCACTTAGCTCCATGTTATGAAGAAAAAAAGAATAAGACTTTTCAAGTTACCATTGGGGTTGAAATGAAACAAAATCTGGAAAGTCATTCTATTGTGTAAAACAGACTATGTTATGTCATTTACAAGCAACAGATCATTTAGGTACTTCACATACTAAATAGAATCTTATAGCATATAGCAATTACAAAATTAGGCTTAGCTTGCTTTTAAATGGCAAAAATCCCTTTTCAGTATGTAAGTATTGTGACATAAATCTGTGGGTGTAGTAAGCTCTTGGGTATCAATGATTCTGAACTATCAAGCACATAAAAGATATATAGCCTATACTTTTTCCTGGAGCGATTAGTGCCAAACATAAATATTGCAGCACTGAACATAAAACACCCTTTGCAAAAATATAGACTTTGTTTGTTTGATTCCTCTAATGCTTTAAAAAAAAAAAAGCTTACATCAAGGGTACTATAAGTACTATATTTAACAATGTAATTCAGCTTAAGGGGTTCTACACTGCATATACATTTTTCTATTGAATTACTGCCTATTTTCAATTCAAGGGAGCACATTGTTCTATGTCAACAAACCTTGTTAGGTACTTAATAATAACAGTAATATATAAGGAATGATTGAGTCACTTGTTGAAAAAGCAGCCATTATTAGCAATTACCTGCAACTTTTTGCCATCATAACTCAAATAATTAGTCCAAGGACTGTTACAATTTTTAAAATTAATTTTATAGAATATTTACTATGTACATAATCCTGGTTAGGAGCTTTCCTTGTGTACTTTCTGCCATATTTACCAGTTTTGCAAGTGTTGTAGTTTCAGTGAGAATGGCCTCCACAGGCTTACAGATTTGAATGCTTAGTCATCAGAATGTGGCACTATTTGAAAGGATTTGGAGATGTGGCCTTGTTGGAGGAAGTGTGTCACTAGGAGTGGGCTTTGAAGTTTCAAAATCCCCATTTTAAGCTCAGAGTCTTTCTCTTCCTGTTGCCTGCAGATCCAGATGTAGAACTCTCAGCTACTTCTCCAGTACCATGTTTGCCCATGTGCCACCATGCTCCCAACCATGGTGACAATGTACTAAACCTCTGAAACTGTGAGCAAGCCCCACTTAAATGTTTTCCTTTATAAGAGTTGCCATCATCATGGAATCTTTTCACAGCAATAGAAAACTGACTAGGATAGCTAGGTATGCTTTTAAGGGAGTAATTGTTATTCTCTCTCTTTGTATTTCCATGGCAGGGTTTTTTAAATGATCTCTCAGTTTTAAGGGGAACATTTCTGGATTTATCCTCTCTACTTCCTCTCCAAGACAGGAAGATTAAGTACAATGAACTAAGAAAACATTGCCTGCCAGAAGGTGCCATCACTCATGTCCCATGCACGGTTGGCCCTCAGCAGTGGGAGACAAGCCCATGTTGGCTTATCCATCAAGCTGCTTTGTCTGAGGAAAATGAGTCACTTTCTTGATGTATTCTCTCTCTCCTGGCAGTTACAGATCCATGGAAAATTCTAGAAGCCAATGTACAATCTTGAGTTCTTTGCCTTCATTAGCAATTATGAACTTCATTGCAAGTAACTATGAGACATGTTCTCCAAACACCAGGTACGGGTTGCATATTAGTATGCCATACAAATCCTGCTCTTTAGGATAGGGAAGCAGGACAAGATAGTCTGGATCAGGAAGCAGGAGATAGCCAGTTTGACCTCAATTAACAATTATGTCATCATCCTATCTAATGCAAAAAAATCATTATATACCTTAGGAGTAGCAAGCAGATCTTGACTTAGCTCTACGTTATGCTCCCTTCTTTCAGGTGCTAAAAGAGAGGAGGAATATTTATCCAAAGCAATAACAAGAATGAGCTATCTTTATTTTCACCATATTACTCAGAGATAGAAAGATGAGCATGGTGCCCTAACATACCATCTGTGTGACACAGAAAGATATAATTCAGAACCAGGGCTGTCAATGTGATTGTGCAAGATGGTCTATTGATTATACCAAGGAAATACTAGAAATATATATATATATATATATATATATTAGAATATATATGTATATGTTAAGAGTATATATTTATGTTAAGATAACACATTGTGCTGTGTTAATATTTAACAAAGGATCCGGTATCACACCTATATTAGGGTATACACAAGGAAATCATTTATCACATACACCACACAGAATTCTTCCTTAGTGATGAGTAGTTTACAGCCTTATCTCACCCTCTCATTCACTTCAGGGTATTTCAGTGCATTGAGTTCTGCTACACCTCAGTAAGTTGATCTAAAGTTTACGTCATCTGTTTCTAAGTAAATGAACATTTTCACGAAGTAAATAAAGATGTTTAGTAAGAATTTAGAAATCCAACATAATACTGATAATATAAACACAAGAGAACAAGAAAATAATGAAGGCAAAATGCTAGAATTTGTCACCTAAGTCTAAGAAAAAGAATAATATAATCTACTCAGAGGTCCCCTCCCCAGTTAATCACAAGTTCATGTACTCTGCTATGAAATTCAAATATAGATAGTGTATTTTGAAAGCCTACAAATATCCTAAATTTGAAAGTAGATTGATTTAAGACACAGGGTTAGGGCATTTTATTAAAGCAATGGATTCCACACAACTGTAGCACATTTTTGAGAGAAATGTCTAGTGCTTTTCTTAGATTATGAACATTTAGCTTGTCAACTCTAGGATAGGTAAGCATTTATTATATGAGAAGAAACAACTTAGAGGTTTGTCAAGGGGAGCGTGGATGTTTAGGCACAATAAGCAGTGCAGGCTTTACCCCTAGGAACATAAGCACTTCCTATTTCAAAATGTTCAGTAATCCAACAGTACCTTAGGCATAGAGTCAAGTCGGAAGAGTCTCGGAAATTACATAAAGAAATAGGAGAGCAACCAAAGGAGGGACAGACCAAAAGGTCCAGTGTTCAGTGTTTAAACATCGTCAGAGGCAGCCTGAAAGGATGGCTATGTGAAAATAGAATTCAAATTTGTCAGATCTCTAAGGTGAGGTTGTATGCTTTCTGTGATTCATTCAATCTCACTTCCTCATCACTCTACATCACAATTGTTGTCCCTACCTTGCCAAGTTTCAGGAACTGAAACTAGAGCCTGCACTGAGGCTTGGGTTCAAATTGCCCTCAACAACAAACAGGGTGGGCTTGAGCTTGAGAACTCACTGCTCACTGTCCCCACATTCTGTTTCCAATGTGGAACTTAAACCTGCTTTCTCTAATGGCTATTGAAGAACAGCTAGTCCAGTCTGAAGATTAAGGGGTTAGTGCTTCTTGGGCAATCCTTGACCAAAGAAAATAAAGTATGAGGAAAGTGACATATAAAATGTCCTTTCTTGGTCCATGTGACGTCGCATCATATGCCTGCTTCATTTTCTCTTTTACTCAATCCTAGACTTGGACCTTGCAATAAACATTGTCCTTCAAAAGACATAGTCAAGCACAACTCATTTCAGAAAATGATTAACTGTAGAAATAACAATAATAAAGAAATATTTTGTGGTTAAGTTTACTTGGAAAATTTTGTATTATAGCAATAAATTTATCTACTGTACAAATTCTTAAGTGAGAATACACAGTGGTTGTTTTTAAATAATTGTTTTATTTTTTGAAATAAAGGGTACACTAAATGGTCAGCCTGAAAACATATGCATATAAGTAACATTATAGAGACTAAAGAGGTTGTATTTATGTTTTCAGAAACATGCACACACACTAAACACCACAAATGAAATGTTTTAAAAGGTCATGAATTTAAAAGAGAGCACAGATGGAATATGGGAGGGTTTGAAGGGAGGGAAGGTGATGGGGAAATGGTGTAATTATATTATTATATCAAGAAATAAAATAAATAATAAAAAAGGATAACATAGTTCTTTTATCAGGGGTTAGAGCTACACTTATCTATGAGTATAAGGTTAACTATTTAGAATGAAGTTCGGAATTAAAGTGGTGGTGGTTGTAACTTCTCCAAGATCCATGACATTATTAGGCCTGGCAGGTTGTCTCGGTTTCTGATATCAGGCATTATTTTCGTCTTTTTGAGTGGATATTAAGTCCAATGACAGAGGTGTTGGTTACTACCAGGAAATACGTGCCACTATTGCACCCTTAAGGTTATCCTGCCATGCTTGTCATTGGTAGGTCATAGGTATCATGATTGGGTAGGACTTTTCGTGTTCCCTCCTTTGGAAGCTTTCATGAAAGCTAGCCCTCAGGGAGGAAGCTTGGGAGCTTCTGGGCCCTGTGTCCAAAGTGGTGTCTTTAGCAATAGGGACTTGCCTTTCACATCTGGCAGGCAAACAAGGGTAATAGGTAATAGCCTATAATGTTTTGGGAGTCTCTTGAGATTTCCTGACCAACATTTTGAAATGGGCTTTTCATGCCTAAGACTGAAGTTTTGGGTAGACAATCTATGGCTTTTGGGGAGAGTATTGTCATTTCAGATGGGAAATTTTTATTGAAACTATACATGCATGCATACGTACAGAATTAGATGCATTATATATAATTTTAAATAAATTATAATGATATGATTCTTTATGACTTTTTCAGATATTCTTACTGCTATTTTACCCTCCTCCCTTCCTCTCCTTCTGTATTGACCTTCACTCCCAGTTCCTAAGTAAAACCCCACCCCTGTTTTTTCCCATTTTCTCCTTCTTAGAATATCTTTCCAGAGAGCATGCACATTGTTAGACAAGTACAGACAGAAGTTTGGAATGCAATTCTGATAGAATGAGGATTTTGATTTAAGGGGCTGTCATAATTATTCAAGGCAGGATAAAGGAGTCTTTGGAGAGAGTCATCTCCCTGTTACTATGTCAAGTGTAGCCTAGGAAATGCACCTGGCAAGAACATAACAAAGAAGACACAAGTCATCAGTGATCTCTGTGGCAGATTGTAGCATTCAGAGTCTTCTGTTTACTTGATTTTCTGATACAATGTTTTGAAGACTGCACTGTTTTGTCAGATCATATGGACATTTCATCTTCAATATTTTGTTTGGGGATTTTGTTGATATTGTGGTCCACTTCTCCATTCAGGACTTCCCCATCTCAGACTTTTTATTTATTCAAGTTTGGCAATCCTATAAAGCAGGGATTGAGAGAGGATCACCTAAGTGAACTTCATTCTCAATATCCACTTATTGATAATTACTGCAATGGACATACCATTCTGTCTCTCACTTCCCTTCTTTATAAAAACTCTCTCTTCTATTCTTAATTCTGTCTTCCTACCTGTGTGCTTATGAAAATATGTATATTTTATGTGTCAGTACAAAAGTGTACCACTCTAACTCCCTCATATTTCTCCTGTAATGCTCCTATCATGTTTGTATCAGACACAGGCATGGAGAATTCACTCTAGCCTAGATGGTTCAAAGAAGTAAACTGTAGTCATGTACCACAGAACATGTTATTTGGTTCACTATATGCTATGGATATAAGTGGTCTCATAAGAGTGTATCATGTAGTAACATCGTAACTGTCTTAGTGTGTGTATGGATAGGTTATTGTATTTACTCAATGAAGTCCCTTAGCAATGTTTATCTCAGAACATACTCTTGTTATGAGGTGGCCTATGATTATATTTACAAAAGAAAAATATCCAATGTTAATGCATTCAAAGAGTAGAAATGATACAAAATCATTACAAGCTCTAGGGATAAAGAAGCAAGGGCTATGAAAACGGGGTGTGTTTCTGTCCTGATGGAATTCAGATATTGTTTGAGACATGTGCCTGATCAGGGTCTCAATAGGAAAAACAAAGTGGAAATCAGTTGGCTAGGAAGTCTGAATGATGAAGCCTTCATGAGTCTGCCTGTCTTCCATGGTAGTGGAAGACTAATATAGAAGAAGGGGACACAAAAGAATAAATTTAATATTGGCATTTTATCTCACAAAGTTGACTTTCTTTTGTAAGTCTACCTTATTTCTCTTTGAACAGATAACAGTGTGTTTTAAAACTCTATTCCCTTTGTGCATAAAGTACATCAATGCATATCAGTTGTAGAAAAGGAAGAAAGGAACAAAGAAATGAAAGAAAGAGGGAAGGTCTCCATTGGAACTTTTTGCAGAGCACCAAACCACCCCCAACTGGTGGGCTTTCCTGTGTCTTTGCCATATCACCTGATCCACAAACTAGTCAATTCTCATTTTCTTTAAAAATGACCACTCAGGTTAATTCAGTACCTATGAACTTATGGACTAAACCAATTACACTCATCCCACCACAGAAAAAGAACCTCAAATCTAGAGCATTGTTTTGGACCACTTTCTGGATTCTCACCCTAATACCTGTAGCCAAATTTCAACTTCTAAATACAGCTTACTTGCTTTCCCCTATTTTCTTTTCTTAGCTTATCATCACTGCAATCATGAGAAAATGGACTTGGAAGCCAGTGGCTGTAAGTGTCTTTGGTGGCTAATCACTTTTGAGAGACCCTAGCCCAAGATAAGCTCACCAAAACTAGAGAAAGTTTTGGATGCTCTCTAAGAATCCTGCAGTACTAGCAGTTGGAGTCCAGTATGGTACTCTTAGAGGCAATAGGCACTAAAGGCCTGAGCTTAAGCTGAACAAAAGCAGAAATGTGTATCATTTGCTTGGTGTGCTCCCAATCAGCAGCCCTTTTGTGATTTGGGTTATAGGTTTTGTTTCTGTGTATTAGGTTTAAACTTCAACTCATAGTAATTGTTCAAAATTTCATCAATATTGTTCAATGTCTGTCTGTCTATCTATCTATCTATCTATCTATCTATCTATCTATCTATCTATCTATTTATCTAACATCTATCTATCGATTAGTCTTAGAGTTTTTATTGCTGTGGAAAGATACCATGACCACGGCAACTCTTATAAAGGAAAACACTAATTGGGGCTGATTTATAGTTTCAGAGGTTTAGTCTATTATTATCATGGTAAGAAGCATGGCAGCATGTAGGCAGAGATGTTGCTGGAGAAGGAGCTGAGAGTTCTGCATCTGGATCTGCAGGCAGCAGAAGGAGACTGTGTGCCACACTGGCATAGCTTGAGCATATGAGACCTCAAAGCCTGCCCCCACACTGACACACTTCCTCCAACAAGGCCATACCTCCTAATAGTGCCACTCCCTATGGGCCAAGAATTCAAACACATGAGTCTATGGGGGTCATTCCTATTCAAACCACCACAGCATCTATCTATCTATCTATCTATCTATCTATCTATCTATCTATCTATCTATCTATCTATCTGTCTGTCTGTCTGTCTGTCTGTCTGTCTGTCTGTCTGTCTGTCTGTCTGTCTGTCTATCTATCTATCTATCTATCTATCTATCTATCTATCTATCTATCTACGTATCTATGTACCTATCTATGTATCTATCTGTGTATCTATGTATCTATGTATCTATCTATCTATGCATATATCTATCTATCATCTGTCAGCATAGTTTATAAACAAAAATTCACAATCTTGCTTAAGCTGTTTAGATGTCAGAATTACAGGTTGTGGAGCCATCGTACTTGGCAGATCAAAGATTAATTTTGAGGTACATGTCTCTGAACTCAAGTCCCTTGATACTTTATAGATGAGTCATGCTCTTTCAATACTATATAGTAAACATTGTGAGCATTTCAAGTTATTCACGGTCATCTTCAAAACCTCTCAATCTTTTTGTCAACAGATGCTACTTTAAATGATATTAGATTGGTTTCCAAATACTAAAGGTGAGTAAAAGTTTTCTTATAAAGTCTCAATGATAGTGATAAACTTGATGTTTCTAAATGAATTTCAACATACACTGCAAATGCTGAACATTTATATAGGTAGTTTTGACAAGAACTCTCCATGGCTTAGAGAATGGCCTCAACTATTTGAAAGGAAGAAATCGTGCAGAGTGGGTGGGATTGAAGAATATTTAATTCTTACTTGCTTCAAGACTTTAACAAATACTGATACCATGAGAAAAAATTTTAAATGCTTAAACTTGTACTTTGGGGGCGAAGGAAAACCAACCAGTGCTATTCTGTGTAGCATGTGTGGTCTTCCTTATTCCAGAACCGTCAATGATTTTCCTGTTTCACTTGGCTTAAGGAAATGGTCTTAATGACTTTCCCCATCCTTTTTGGTCTCACTTCACCTCCTGATCCATCTTTATATCCCACAATTACTTGTCAGTTTTGCTTGGCTTCTGTCACTGTTATGCCCTTATCCCCATCTCCAATGTCAGTGTACCGAGTATGCTTGCTAGTTGTACATAGGAAGGACGGGAAATACTGCAGAGTGAAACAGCCCTGTCATATCAATCATGATGAACTTTTTGCAGAAAGACAGGTGACATCAGCTGATTGCCATACAGCTCAGCAAGTGCTAATTGGAGGACTGTTTGGAAAATACAGAGAGACTAACAAAAGGCAGGATTTACATCAGTCTGGAAAAGTTGTATAGTCTGTGTATTAAAGAAATAAATGATTGCCAAAGTGTAATCAGAGTATTTAAAAAAAGCTACAAGTATATTGATACAATTAGGAATTGTAAAGAGAGTTATCTATCATATTTTATTTTCTAAGTTGATGTATGTGTTGAGAACCACTGCACAATTAATTTTTAGGGAAGCTCCTAGAATATGTTTATAAGCTTTTCATGTGAAATGTGGAAGTTTTAGAAGTTATGGAAGTCAGAGTGTCTGGTATTGAGAGTAATGGCTTTGCTCTGAAATATTTTAATTCACAGGAAATTTGAGTAGCTCTGAGCTTTCCTGAAGTGAATCACAGTCATTTCTTATAGACCTTCAGTTTTCAGACAGCTAGACAGTGAATTTTACTCCCAAGAAGAAAATATAAATATTATGAGACACAAATCAAACAATCAACTCTCAAAGGTATTGTATTTGTTATTTAGCTAACTTAATTCTGTTATTGAGGAGAAAGAATTTTAAGCATTATTGTTATTTAGACAATGAATATAATATTAGATTTATTTTTCTTGTCATTATTGGCTAATAGAATCCAGGTTCATCACGCTGACAACTGATTCACCAAAACAAACAAACAAAACAAACAAAAATGTAGACAAAACACACAATATCATGACCCTGAAGACTAGCAGGCAATATGAATAACACTAAACAGACTAATCAGGTTAGGCTTTTATATTTATATGTATGTATATATATATAGTGATAATAACTAAAGAAAACAAAACAATAGAGGATATATAAATCGAGAAGGAGGGCTTAGAGGAAGGGGAACAGCGGGACATGAGAGTGGGATATAGTAATAAGGTAGTGAAATGATCAAAGTATATTATGTACATGTGTCATAATGAAACCCATTAGTTTGTACAATTAATTAATGTTAACAAGAATGAAAAATAAATAAAAAGAAATGGTGTTGGTGAAATGCATCTGAGGATTGTCTCAGCTATTGCTAGGAGAGAGCTCCCTAGACCCCATTACAGAGAAAGAAAACTCAGCTGAAGCTCACAGATGCGCTAAGTTGAGGAGACAGACATTACCCAAGACAGTTTTCAGAAGAGTTCCCAAAGAGAGATCTGTATAGATAGGAAATAACAGTGGCTTGTTCTGTTCTCTGACACAGATAAGTTTTATTAGGATACACAATATTTTGGGGGGCACATGGAGGCAGCGGCATTGGTGAGGTGAGGCTGGTGGCTGTTCCTAATTCCTCTGATCTCTGTCAGACTTTCACCCCTATCCCTGGCTCCGTGTTTTATTTAACAAGACCATTAGAAAATCTGTCTTACAACTGGGGCTCAACGATTGTTGCATGAATTCACAAAAAAGCCACTTGCCTGTGGACTTGCATTCCCCAGCTCAGGCCCGAGCTGCAGGTTGTGGTGATTTGCTGAAGGAGTTGGAGGCAAGAGGATCCCAAGTTTGAGGCCAGCCTGGGAGGCTTGCTGAGGAGAAGCTGCGGCCAGGACCAGGCCACAAACTGTGGCAAAAGAACCGTGGAAATGGCTCTGCATTGCCAGCTGTTTCTCATCGTGTTGGTGGCGACAATGCTGCTACCTGGGATGAAGAGTTTACCACTGCTTGCTCAGAAAACAATTGCCAAGACCATCCTATTACAAAAAACCATTGGCAAAGGTCAGTTTGGAAAAGTTCGGAGAGGCAAGTGGCGGGAAAAAGGTGTTGTGAAGATATTCTCTTCTAGGAAAGAACGTTTGTGGTTCCAAGAGACAGACATTTATCAGATTGTGATTGCTCCAAACCACAGAGGAGGCACAAATAAAATAAAATAAAATAAAATAAAATAAAATAAAATAAAATAAAATAAAATAAAATAAAATAAAATAAAATAAAATCTGCAGCGAACCATTACCATGCTTAACAGTGACTTTGAAGTCTCCAAAAAGATGGCAGGATCCCACAACGATGATTCCACATGGACTATGATAAAGCCATTAAGCTGATTAACACCATCCAAAGATCGGCTTTGGACTACAAGCTGCTCAGGACAATTTCGAGATGGCTAGCTGAGATGATTCAGCCTGACAGACTACTCGAACAAGGACTTGAGACAAGCCCTGCACTTTCCCATTATGCAGAGACAGGACAAACGATACAGGACTTGACAATTAACCCCAAAATTTTCTTTTCAGGATCCCCTAAGGATGCCTTAAAAAAGAGAGCAAAAAGTAATTTTAAGAACACAACACCCACATTCCCAAGAGGTGGGGTGGGTGGTTTTTTGGTCATTTGAGTTATGGATATTGTCATTGCTTATGATGGTTGGTTAAAAGTTGTTAATTGTTAATGATCAAAAAGAAAAGCTAAACAAAGGAGATCAGATTCAGGGTTCTTGTTTAAAAAATAAAAAGAAAAGAGGATATAGATAACAGATAGATCATTGAATCTACTCTGAAAAAATAGATATAGATATGATAAGATGAAAGGTAGATTATTAAATCTACTCTGAAAAAAAGGAGAGGATATAGATATAAGATAAAAAAGATGCTTGAATCTACTTTAAAAAGTCAGCTAGTAGTTTTAAATATTTTACATTGGATTAGATTTTTGGATATTATATACAATTTTGGATTGGACTCACCAAAATAGGGTAAATAATGAAATTTTTTATCTGAATTTGTCAAATGTTAATGGACTAGACATTGTTAATTTATATAATGGAGTTTTTTGTCTGAATCTGTCAAGTGTTAATGGACTAGACACTGTTAATGTAATTTTTGACTGTATATATTGTATATATTTATTGGATATAGTTTTTCTTATATTAGTTATAACTTTTAATTTTTTTTAATTTTTATTAGACAAAGAGGGGAAATGTGGTGGTATTTATTTGTGTCCCCCAATAAAATTTATCTGAGGATCAGAGGAACAAGATCAGCTGCTAGTCTTACAAAATTAGCACATGCCCTTAATCCTATCACTTAGCAAGCAGAGTCTGTCTGGATCTCTGTGAGTTCCAGGTCACACTAGGAATAGTCAAGTATGGAGACACATGCCTTTAATCCCAGCATCAATCACAGAATTCTGGAGGTCTATGCAGACAGACAGGAAGTGACAGAGATGGGCGATAGGAGGAAGTGATATAGCTAGGCTGAAAGAGCCAATGGGAGAACAGAACAGAAAGGGATATAGACGTGGAGGTATAGGAAGTCAGACACCCTCTCTTTTGGAGGCAGTGGCGTTGGTGAGGTGAGGCTGGTGGCTGTTCCTAATCCCTCTGATCTCTGCCAGACTTTAACCCCATCCCTGGCTCCATGCTTTATTTAACAAGACTGCTTAGAAAATCTGTCTTACATATTAGCATGGGAAAATTCTTACCATCTAAAGACTATATGTATAAACTATTTATTTAGATATAATAAATCAAATTGAAATATTTATATATGATTTTGTTTAATTTTTGAAAGTAAATTAATAATGTCAAACAAGAAAGAAGAAGAAAACCTATCATGGTTGACCATTTGAAATTTCTGATGATAGTGATTTTAAAGAAAAAAAATCCTAAAAGATGTCAGAGTAAAACAAATAAAACAAAACAAAACAAAAAACCAAAGTCCAAGACAATGATTATAGCAGAGAGCTCATCAGAAAACGTGAGAATAGAGGAGCAACATCTCAGGGAACCAAAATGCAGCAGGGAGACAATGAAATTGCAGTTATTGATCCAGTGAGGGGTGGAAATGAAGGTTTATAGAAGGCTTTCTGATAAGCAAATGGTGAAAGATGCCTTCAGGATCTGCAAACCAAACTGTGTTAAATATAAAGGAAGTCATAGGATGGAGAGTG
>LZPO01077724.1:0-12181 GCA_001675575.1 Neotoma lepida
ACACACACAAATTGATCTACCACTACAGAGACCTGTGTGTTCAGTCTGTGCATCATCGAGAAGTGTTAAAACCTTTAGGAGGTGGGATCTAGAGGGAAGAGGTTGTAGATGCTTGCCCTTTAATTCTAACTCCTCCCCCTCAGCTTCTTCCTCAGTCTTGCTGCTTCCTGACTGCTGTGGGTGTGAGCAGCTTCAGATCAAGATTCTTACCCCACAATGATGTTCTGCCTCACCATAGGTCCAAGGGCAATGCCATAGATGACTGTAGAATGGAGCTACTAAAACTGTAAGCCACAATAAACATCCTTCCTAAGTGTTTATCTTGTATTTTTCACACAGCGGTGGCAATCTAAAACATGGGTGTATGTCTAGAGGAAATGAATATTAAAGAGATACATTAACACCTATGGTTATTGTCATTTTATTCACAATCACTAAGAGGAGGAAGGAACATAGATAACTACCCATAAATGAATGATAAACATTCTTTCATAAGTGATGGACATATGATAGATAGATAGATAGATAGATAGATAGATAGATAGATAGATAGATAGATAGACTATTATTCAGCCATGGAGAATATGTAACCCTGCCATTGGTAACAAAATGGATGGAACTGCAAGACATTGTGTCAAGTGAAGTAAACTCAACACAGAAAGACACACACTCCATGTTCTTTCTCATGTGTGGGAGATGAATAATGGACCTAGGTATAGAACAGTGAGTGGAGGATGGAAAGAGGAAAGGAAAATAAAGGGAGGCTAGATTTAATCAATATCAATATGGAAATACCCACTGAATCACACTGATATATATGATTAATAAATGTTTATGATTAGTTTTGTTCTGATTGTGACAAGATGGTTCAGTGAGTAAAAACGCTTGCTATGTGAGTCTGATGACCTCAGTTTGATACACTGGATCCATAAAAGGTGGAAGGAGGAAGCTGACTCCCTAGGGCTGCCTCTGACCTCTGCTTGTGTGCCATGGGGTATGCGTGCCCAGCCCCTTACTGTACACATACAATGATAATAAATCTAAAATGATTCTTAAAGAATTGTATCTATACTGATCTACAAACAAAACATGTTCCTTCCACCTTTCACTTTCCTGTTCATCTTTTTATCATCTTTCTTAACTTGGTAACTGAATTTCATGGAACACTTCACAATTAAATATCTCATCTGCTCCCCTTCCTTAGTGATTTTTAAAGACACATTTTCTCAATATTATGTGCTGCTCTTCACAGTTCATAAAACACAAATTCATGATCTCACAAATCCGGCAAAAGCCCACGAGGCCATAAAGCAATCATTATACACATTTCTCAGGTGAGAGAGCTGCAGGCTAAGGAATTAAGTCATTTTCTCCATGCTGCTCAGTGCTGTAGATGAGCTTTGACTTGACTTCAGCCTATACAGTGGTGATTGTTGTGCCTGCGCTGTGTCCCACATCAGTAAGTTTTATACATGTGGGGTGTAGCAGACCTTGCTCAGGACACAGATTCTTCTTTCATTCGATTTTTATGAGTCCAAAGGCTGAAGAGCCTGGTGTCTTAATATATGAACAAAGCAGTGACATGATATAGAATGCCAAATCTATGAATGGAAAGGTACACACTTGGATGCTAATAAACTTGTTATGATGCAAAATGGCCCCTCTCTCACATCTCTTAGGCTGTCATCACTAGCCATCATTCAGTCTACATGGAGAAGATACACATATATTGTTGGGCAAATGGTTGAGTAAGTGGGTGATAGCCATATGCTGTGCCACAGAGATATAACAGTGAACAAGAAACTAGTCTAGAGGCCAAGGTGTACTTCTGTGAGAAAATACTGCTTACTTTGAAACTAAAGGCAGAGAAGGATTTGTCCAGTGGAAGGAAGTGGTAAGGCAGACAGGGAATGTTTAAGTATAGAGAATATCATAAGCAGTAAACATGGGGCTCCAGGGGTGAGCTTTAGGAATGTAGACAATTTCTATATAAGCACAGGGTAGCAGGGGTGGGTCATGATACCAGGTGGACCAGGAGGCAGACAAGGCCTGATAGATAAGGGTCTGGCCCCATATACCAAAAACCTGAGACAGAGGACTATTTGTGTTTTGCAGTCACCACCTTTGAAGGCAGATCCAACACGGACATGAAAGGCTGGGAAACAACAAGAATCAGTTATAGCTACTTTGTATGAAAACAGGAGCATTAGTAAGAGCAGAAATGAAATATGGGGTCTGGGGAGGGTACCCAGGGCTAAAAGAGCAGCATGAGCAAAGGCCTATGGTATTCCAGAAATGGGCAGCAGTTTGCATTTCTCAAAAGGAAGGGATGGGATTAGAGAGATAGCCTAGTAGTTAAGAATGCATGTTTCCTGTGCAAGCATGAAGACCTGAGTTCAAATCCCCAACATCCATTATAAAAGCTACTCGTGGCCATGTGAGCCTATAACCCTGGCTTTCTGAATTGGGTGGAGACTGGAAGATCCCAGGATCCCAATGGCCAGTCATCCTACTCAATGAGCTTCTGGTTCACTGTCTTAAAAGAACATGGTGAAGAGCAATAGAGGAAGACACCCAGTGTCCTCCTCTGACCTCAACATCACACACACAGGGGTGCACACCTGAACATCTGCATGCATGTGCCATGGATACACACATAGATGGATAGGGCAGTGAGGCATGAGGCTGAAGAGTTCAAGTGGATGACATCAGTAAAGGTCTTAGGTGCTACAGCAGGCTTGTTTAGGTTTCATTCCATAGAAAATGGGGTGCTGGTTACACTGTTTAGTCAACCCTGAGGATGACGAAACACATAATAGTTTTTACTGAATGTCACAGTCCACCTCTCACTTTCACATACTTGACCTCACATGAGCTGCAGTGTGACCCAATGCTGATGTCTTTTGTAATTGTTGACTGCCTAATATTTTTCTTGCACAGAATTAGATAGGAACTTTACAGACACCATTTCAGATAATTCTCTCATTTTCTTTCTTTACAATATTTTATCTGAATTTTGGATAAGAAAACTAAAACAGAGAATGCTAAATAACTCATCTAGGGACACACAGGTACTAACGCCAGCATGGACTTGGACTGGGTATGTGTTCTATCCTTTTGGTCCTGGGTACAGTGCCTGCTTTCAAATATGACTCTATAAGCAGGAAAGGAAGAGGGCTGGAGAGATGTCCCAGTGGTTAAGAGTTTGTACTGCCATTGCAGAGGACCCAAATTCAGTTCCCAGCACACACAACATAATGTATACCAATGCCAGAGGATCTAACACCCTCTTCTTGACTTCTGTGGGAACCTGAACTCATGTGTACATACTCACACACAAGATACACATAATTTTAAATTCAAAATAGAATCTAAAATATGATAAGAAAGGAAGAAATCAAATCATCTCTATTTTCAGATGGTATGATCCTATATTTCAAGGGCTCTACCAGAAAGAAAATTTTTAACATGATTTTTTAAAATTAATTCTTTAGGAATTTCACACCATGTACCCCAATCCCACTCATCATCAAGTCCTTCTGTATCTGCTCCTCACCCCTGCAGCAACTCCCCCCCCAAGGAAAACCCAAAAAGAAATAATAAAAACAAAACAAATTAAAAAATAAAACAAAAACCCAAAACATACAAAGAAGAATATCAACTAAAAATCGTAAAAAAACAGAAAGGAAAGAACAACACAACGAAACTCTTTGCTTCTCTGTCTTTCCCACCTCTCTATCACCTGACCATTTGTCTTAGTGGCGTTGGGAGCTGCTGTGTATCATGCAGTAGACCCTTTTGTCCTAACAGCTTCACTTGCAAATGTTCATTGTTTAATATGTTGTTAGTTCAAGGCCTCTGGCTTCTGGCACACTGTCAATACTGGACCCTTACCAAAACTCTTTCTGGACATCCTGTTGTTGCCCCGAGTCATGGAGATTCTGCAGCTATGGTTCCACAGGACCAGTCCCTTTACAAGCTTCCTCAGGTCACAGATGAGGTAGATGTTGGGGAGTGCCAGAAAGCCCTGGATGTGTGCCTAGGCCTCTGGGACCATGCCCCTCAGGAGCATCTTGGAGCCAGCTCTCCCACATCCATGATGAGGGGCAGGGTCTGCTCTCTGGTGAGGGAGGGGCAGCTTTCCCCAGGCCAGTGAGAGGCGGGGCCAGCTCAGTGAGGCCCTTGTACTTCAACACATGGTTCAACACATAGTTCATATGGACCCTGGCAGTAGCAGGGGCAACAGACATCAACACAGACATGGACCCAGACATGGCCCTCAGCAACAGCCAGGCTTTGACAACACCATGGCCCCGGGTGACAGGGCAGACCACTCAGATTGGCATGTCCCTCCTTGGATATCAACATGGCCTCAGGTGTCAGTCCAGACCCCAGGGATACACATGGCCTTTGGTGGTGTCAGAACTACCATAAAACTCTTATATCTGATAAATAATTTCAGCAGATTAGTAGGATAAAAATATCAATATACAAAAATCTAAAACCATATTATATGCCAATAACAAAGAAGTAAAGAAAATAATTATAGTCACAATAGCTTCTAAAACAGTGGTTCTCAACCTCCTTAATGCTGTGACCCTTTAATACAGTTCCTCATGTTGTGCTGACCCCCTTAACCATAAAATTATTTTCATTGCTTCATAACTGTAATTTTTTATTGTTATGAATCATAATGTAATATTTGAGGAAATAGAGTTTTGTCAAAGAGGTTGCAACTCACTGGTTGAGAACCACTGCTCTAAAATATCTAAGCCTAAGCTTAGCCAAGGTGAAAAACCTCTAATATAAAAATATTAAAACACCAAAAGAGGTTGGAAAGATGGCTCAGCGATTAAGAACACTGGCTGCTCTTCCAGAGACCCTGGGTTTATTCCCAAACTTTCACAACTATCTGTAACTCCAATCCCAGGGGATCTAACACCCTCTTCTGACCCCCATGGTCACTACATGCACATGGTGCACTGACATACACACAGGCAGACTGTTCATGCACATAAAATAAAATAAAAGCTTAAAAGAACTTTAAATAAATAAATAAAAGAAACTCTCCCCCCAAAAAAAGGATTTGAGGAAGACACTAGAAGATTGAAAGATCTCTCAAGCTCATGAATTAGAGAAACATTGTGAAAATGGCTATATTATCTAAAGTGATTGACAGATTCAATACAGTTCCACTTACATTAGTCACAACCAGAAAAAAATCCTAAAATTTATATAGATTGGCAAAAGACTTCAAACAACCAGAACTGTCCTAAGAAGGAAGAATGCTGAAGAAAAATGCTGGAGGCATCACAGTACCTTATCTCCAATTACACTACAGAACCAGAGGGACAAAAACAGTATGGTCCTACCATAGAGAAAGACGCATAAACCAATGGAATAAAATAGAGAACACAAAATAAATCCACATAGATATAGACACTTAATTTTCAACAAAGGTATCAAAACACACACTGGGAAAAGACATCTTGAACAACTCGTACCAGGAAAACTGGATTCTCCTGTGTAGAATGGAACTAGATCCACATCTCACACCCTATACAAAATCACTTCAAAATTATCAAAGACCTTCATGTATGACCTGAAACTTTGAAACAACTAGAGGAAAACATTTCAAAATATAAGTATAGACAAGGATTTTCTGAAAAGAACTCAAAAGCTCAAGAAACAATAGCAAACATTGATAACTGAGATTGCATGGCATTACAGTTACAGGAACAGGAAACAGAATGAAAAATCCAGATTACTGAATGGGGGAGAATCTTGGACAGCTCTGTGTCTCAGAGGAGATTCATATCCAGAATCTGTGAAGAACTCAAAAATTAAGCATCGAAATAATCAGCTGTCTAGTAGATGGATATGGTTGAAGAGCTCTCAAAAGAAGCACAAGGGGCCAGGCGGTGCTGGTGCACACCTTTAATTCCTGTACTCAGGAGGCAGAGGTAGGTGGATCTCTGAGTTCAACACCAGCCTGGTCTATAGAGCAAGTTCCAGGATAGCCATGGCTACACAGAGAAACCTGTCTCAAAACAAAACAAAAACAAACAAAATGTACAAGAGGAAAAACAAAATGTAAAGAAATCATTCAGTATCTTCAGCCACTATGAAAATGCAAATCAAAACCATATTCTTGCTTCTGTGTGATGTAGATTTCATCATAAATATATATATGTATTTGTGTCATTAAAATGGAAGAAATCGAAAGGGTGGGTGAGAGATTTAAAGGAGGGAAGGAATGAGAGTATAGTGGGGGAGACTATCACATTTTTCTTCATATACATAATCTAGATGTAAATATATACATTTGTGTACATGTGTGCAAGTATATGTGTTTGTGCATGTGTGTGTGTTGTGTGTCTGTGTGACATGAAGGAGTGTGGAAGGAAGAAGGGGACTAGTGGAGGGGAAGAGGAGAGATGAGGAAACAGGCTATTACTGTTGCTCTCACCAGGTACAGAGATTCTCATGTATAAAAACATCATACTGAAATCCATTATTTTGTATGCCAAGTAAAATACTAATTTGAAAACTGCTACACTGAGATCCTACGGCACCCCAGTCAGAATGGCTATCATCTAGAAATAAGCAAACAAATCCTGGTGAGGATTTGGAGGGAATAAGAACCTTCTACAATGGTGGTGAGAATGTAACTTAGAGCAGCTGCTGGACATCCATCAGCAGGGATGTTCCTCTAAAGACTAAAAAAGGAATTACCAGGCACATGAACCATGTGACCCAGCCATAACACTCCTGCATATATACAAGGAATCAAAGCTAAAATACTGGAGACACGTGCACATCTACGTTTGCTGAATTGTTATTTACAATGGACAAGATGTAGAACCAGCCTAGATACCCATTGCACATGAAATTCTATGAAGCCATAAAAAAAGATGAAATGATGCTATTGGCAGGCAAACAGATGGTGCCGGAGAGCATCGTGTTGAGTGAGCAAGCCAGACTCAGAAAGACAAATATTCTGTGTTTTCTCTCATCTTCTGACCCTAGGTTTAAACACATACATATGTCCAATATTAAACATATGGACACACACATGCAATATGAAAGCAGAAAAGGGATGATTTAAGGTGACAAAGAGAATTAGTGAGAGGGAAGAGAATAGACAAGAAGAAAAACAGGGATGAAAGCATAATGACATGTATAAACATCATTATGAAAGCCATTATTTTGTAAACTAATTTGAAATTAATTTTAAGAGCAATTTCTTAGACATTAATGAGATCAAAGATGGGTAAAAAGCTGGTTTATTGGAAAATTAGTGAACCTTTGGCAATGAAGGTAGAATATTCCTATGGCATTATAAGCTCTTGATGTTTGGGGGAAATTTACTAATGATACAGAAACCAAACAACTGAACAAATTAAAGCTGGTGTGCTCTTTCAGCTTGACCTATGTACAGATACTGCTAGTGGGAATTTTAATGTATACACACACACACACACACACACACACACACACACACACAGTTACTAAATAATTATGTCTTCAGAAAATTTTTCTGTTATACTTACATGATATGTTTGATAGCAGTTACCAAAGATGAGAGGGCCTTGTCCCAGTGATGGAGGAGACAGCCCCGGCTGGTGGCCCCAATTTCAGGAGGGTTCTTATTTCAGAGAACTACCTGTACTTGTATTTGGGTTTCAAAAGCTTAACTTTGGTAGGATGTTTGCCCTCGGTGGCAGCACATCTCTTTGCCAAGTACAAATCAGTGAGCTTTGGAAAAATGAATTTGTCCTCAGAATGGGTAAAATACAGAATTCACTTTCCTTGGCTTTGTGTGAAGCACTGGCCATTCAGACACCTCATCGGCAGTGGTATTAACCATGAACCCCTCTACAGTGCCTGGGAAAGCTTTGCTGGGGCCTCTCCTCTACCTGAACTCTCTCCATGTCTGATAGCAGGAAATGGGATTGAAGTAGAAAGAGCAATGGCATTGGTCATCAGCTCTGTGCAACCTCCAGATTAAGATTAAAGAGCTGACAGCTCAGTGTCCTGTATAATCCCACACAGACCCTCCCATGAGGGAAATAGTCAGTAGGTAAAGTTTGAATATGGACTCTTACTTTGTAGTATTGAGCAAAGCTAATTTAGCTTTTTTTTTTTAATAGAATACACTCTTATTAAAGGAAATGATCTCTGAAGTATTGATAGGTGACTTGTTACTGCGGTGATAATAATAATAATACTCCTTACAGGAAACCAGACCCCTTCTCGTTGGAGGCTGGGGACACAGGGCTTGCTGATCTCATGGTGCCTATCCAACATTATTTCTACCTTCAGAGCCTACTATGGCCACACCTGCAAGGGAGCAAAGACTCAACAAGTCCCAATTCCTGTCATGATCTGATATACTGATGAGGACAGTGGGTGGGGGTGTTTCAGAATTAAAGAGGTGGTAGCCAGAAATTCAGACATTTGGGACAGTAAAATTAGGTCACTTGGCTCTAACGGCAGGATTTGTCATCAGTGGGACTTTCCTGAGAGCAGAGGCAATAAGTGAGAGAGCTTTGGGAATATCTTCTGTAAGGGGGCAGCAGTTCAGCATCATCAGCACTTAAAGTTAAAAAGTGTTGTGAGTGTGCTTTGCCTAAATTACTGGGACTCATGGCGACTGACATTAAACATTGTTCTGGTGAGCATCATGTCAACTACTCCACACAGATGAAGAAATGGGCATCAATCAGAGCTCCTAAGTCACTCACCCAGTTCCTGCAGAGAGTGGGTGGCAGAGTATATTGTCTCAGTCCAGTTGTCTCACTCCAGATCATATCTCCAGACTTGGTTTTCAGCAAAAAGGAAGCAGTCAGATGTGTATCTGAGAATCACCCTTCAAGTATCATGGCAGGGATCCAGAACATCCTTCACTAAAGAAAAACCCAGCTAGGACTTTGCCTGCAGTGCTGAAGGCTTCCTAGAACTGAAAGCAGTCAGCTGAGTTCAGAGTGGTTGCGCTTCAAGGGGAAGAGACACACCCCAGCCACTGGCTGGGACTCCTGTGTAGTCATGCACAGATAACTTCCAAGCCAATGATAAACAAGAGCTTGGGCGGGTCCTTTAGCTGTGAAAATAAATATGTGCTTTGTCAAAGGCGTGAGGGCGCAGCCTTCACCCACCCAGTCTCTGGGGCTGGTGAGGCTGAGCCTTTTCCAGGCACCCAGTGGAGTGCCAAGCTTGTCAGCCTAAAAGAGGCTCCCCGGTGTCAGGGTCCTGTCCAGCACCCAACTCTCACATCTACGTATTCCAACAAATACTTATGGCATCCCACTATGTGCCAGACACTGAGATAGATGTGGACATGAATGTGAAAATTCCTAAATGGGGCTTTTATGCATGTTTAGGAAAAAGAGATTCTAATTACAGAGCCCCTAAGTTAAAAACTTAATTTATGATACAGTGGTGATTGTCAATCTTAATGAGGACATCATTGCCAAGCATGTCCCTAAGCCCCTCCATCTAAGCTAAATTACCCCTAATAAATGTGAAACTTGACATTTAGTGAGTGATCCTAAGTTATTGTCCAAGGTCAGCTTGACTTCTGAAGAAAAACTCACTGGAACAAATGCCAGCTCTGCTGTAGCTTCCGTGTGGTCATGGGCAAATTACCAACCTTCCTGCACCTCCATTTCTTCATCTATAAAATGAGACTGTGGTGGTTGATTTGGGGTGTCAGCCTCACCAGATTGAGGATGCCTCTAGTGTAACACTTTCTTCTGGGTGGGCCTGTGTTTGCAAAACAGACTGTTGTATAGGTCAGGCAGCTGAGTGCAGATGACCCATCTCAGTGTGGGCTGCACCATTCCATCTTCTAGGACCTGGAGTGGAAAAGGAAGGCAGAAGAGAATGCCTCACTTGCTGGCTCTTCAGTGAGAGAACATGTCTCTGCTGCTGCTCTTAGAGCTCAGGCTCCAGGTTCTTCAGCCTTTGCCCTCAAGAGCTCAGCCTGTGGCCTTAAATTGGGAGCTGCATCACTGGTCTCCCTGTACTGAAGTGTGGGGGCCCACAGAGACTCCATAATGAGGCCTTATTTCATCTTGACTCAGGGTCATAGGGTCCAAGTTTGCTTTGCCCCACAAAGCTGAATAATAGGGTGTTTTGGCCAAAGTCATGGTTACCAGGTGTCTTATACTTCAAGACCTAATTACAAGATGCTTTGCCATAAGGCATGGTTACCAGGTGTTTTGAAAATTAAGGAAGGGTCTACACTTGTTTGTACTTTGTACCTTGACCTTGAAAGCGGAGGTCTTTTGCCTTTCCCCTTGCTGATGTATAAAAAGCCCATTCGGAATAAACTCGAGGTGACTGTGTTATTGACCCAGATCCCTCCCAATGCTATTCTGTGTTTCTGTCTTTTTCTTTTACATCTATTACACTAGCTGTTATCTTTTATGTCTCTATTTTTTATATCTATTATTTCTTAATTCTCACTCCTCCCCTCAAGGACTGTTTGACAGGTTGGGCTGGTCCCCAACACTGAAGCACTAGGCTTCTTGGGCTGAGACAGCCACACTACTAGCTTATAGCTTATACAAAGCCTTTATGAGCTATTTCAGCCTCCGAGATTATATGAGCTCATCTTCATTTGTGTGTATGAATCTCTCTCTCTCTCTCTCTCTGTCTCTGTGCGTGCGTGTGTGCATATGTGTGTGTGTGTGTGTGTGTCTTGAGAACCCTGACTAATATTTGTCCATTATCTTGATATAAGATTGAAATGAGTTAATAAATGTAAGGTGCTTTAAAGTACTACATAAATGTATGTTATATGTAAAGAACATGATCAAGAGATCACAAAAAACAAACAGAACAAGAAGCATGGTTAAAAGAGACTTTGGAGCCAGTAGAGCCAGGCAGACATCAAGGAAGAGGGGCATGGGCCAAAAATACTGGGTGGTTCAGCTTCAGATCAGGAGCAAGCAGGGGTTAGGAGTCTGGGCTAAGACTGGATTTGAAGTGATGATATTAAAATTTCAGAGAGCTAGTGCAGATTAATCTTTTCTAGCGTTCTATAAATATGATATATGAGCCCATTTGGAAGAAAGAGTCTCATTTGGCTAAGCAAAATGAACTCATTCTGTTCTGTATAGACAGCTTCTTCCTGGGTGTACCCTTGTGGTGGATTAGCTTGATCTAAACTTGCCCTTTCATCACAGACAACTAAAGATATGCACACTGTGTATGTGCAAATGATTTCAGATAGTACATTATAGGCATTATAAAAATGTGACTCCACTCCTGCTCAGTGTAGTGTGCTCCATAGGAGAACTCCAGCACAAGGGGGTCATTCTGTTGAGATGAAGAAATAGATCCCTGGGAACTGAGGAAGCTGGAAGCTTTGAACTGAAAGAGCCGTGGAAGTTTTGCATAAGCTGGCAAGGCTCCATTTCTAGGATATGCTGTTCAATAAAAAAAGCAAAGGGCAGAATAGCATGCTACTCCTGTATACATAGGAAGGGGAAATTAAGTGTACCAATATTATTTTGAGGGAAAAAAAAACCACAAGGAAAAGCACCAAAAATCCCTGTGAATCTGTGGCTGACCCATAAGGAGTGCACATGTGGGAAGACACTCCACGAGCCAGGAAAAAAAAGTGCAAAGCAAGCAAACCCCAGAACTGGCAAAGCTGCTTCCGAGTTCCATTTGGCCAGAGTGGGGAAGTCTCACTGTACTGGGGACATTCAGCTGGGCCCATGGAAGGGTGTGGTCCAGTTGGAGGGCTAAATTGGCACTAAAGTAGAAGGTAAAAACACTCTGGCAATGATTTCATAACAAGTACCAAAGAGACAAGTTTATTAGCAGGTAAATTACCTGCCCAGTGGAAAAACTGTTTAGAAGAAAGGGTGGGGTTTAAAAAATGCAACACCACAAAGTCCAGCATAGCAAATCAACAGGTCTGCCAAGGAGTTGATGTGACTCCCAGAAATCAATTAAAAGTGATTCTCAAGAGGCTGCCTGTAGTGATACAAAGAAGGCCAGCTATATTTTTGTATTGCTTTGACTTTTGGTAAGCCTGTTATGATGGCTCTTCTTGGTTGTCAAGTTGACTACATCTGGAATAAACTACAATCCAGAAATGGAAGGCACACCTGTAAGAGATTTTCTGCGTGGTTTGAAGTGAATGAATCGACTTCTAGTCTGGACT
>LZPO01077725.1:0-14025 GCA_001675575.1 Neotoma lepida
CTGGGATTAAAGGCGTGTGCCACCACCTCCTACTGCTAGTTCCCCATGTGACCTTGGAGTCACAGAGAACCAAATGGATTAAGGGCGTGTGCTANCTTGCATGGCTATTGTTTACCTCTGGTGGCTGGCGGCTCCATTTTTCCTCTGACCCTCAGATCAATTTTATTAGGAAACACAGATAAATTATTACCACAATGTCTGGTATCTTTTCAAAGTTAAGCAGATAAATTTTAGCTATGTCATCTTCAAATAATTCAGAGGTCTACAGAATATGGTATTGAAAATGTTTTAATAATATAAGGATTTTCATGACAGTGAGACATGTCTGCTTCTGACAGGACCAATCTACTTCAAAGAAGATGATGGGCATCAAAGAACTTCCATAGGGAATTTGCTACAATTGGGGCAATGCTAGCCACTGGGCAATAAACTGCCCTTCCTTTGACTGCTGACAGCATGCTGTGCAAATTGGACAAGCAGGACACAAAGAAAGTCTGCTGCTGAACTTTGTCAAACTTTGAAAAATCCTGTTTCTCAGAAAAGTCTGTCAGATAGTCTGGGTCTGTAGGCTGAAGATGGGTGCTCCAATGTTGCAGAGGAACTCTGGGTGACCATCCAGGCAGCCAGCTGTCTCTGTCATTTCTATAGTTATGGAAGTTGCTTGCTCTGCACTCCTGTTTACTTGGGTAANATTTGTCCTTCTCAGGTCTCTGATGGGGTTGAAGACTAGATAATGATAGTTTTATAGTTTTCCTTGTTACCAAATTCAGAAAAAAAACTCACAAAAGAGATGTAAAGTTAATAAAGTTTGAGAGACATAAAAGCTTAAGTAGTTTATCTAAGAAAATGTGTTAAGGTCCACGAAGATAATTTTAGATTGGTAATACAAGTTACGACAGAAAATGATTAGGTACAAAAGTTTAGACTCACCAAGATAGGATAGATAATAGACTACTTTCTCCAAATTTGCCAAACACAAATAGACTGGACATTGTGAGTGCAAATCTTACCCAATAATTGTTTTTATTATATATAGTTTATTGATGTTAGAGAAAGAGCCTTTTTTGGGGGGGCGGTTTCGAGACAGGGTTTCTCTGTGTAGCTTTGCGCCTTCCTGGAACTCACTTGGAGCCCAGGCTGGCCTCGAACTCACAGAGATCTGCCCGCCTCTGCCTCCAGAGTGCTGGGATTAAAGGCGTGAGCCACCACCTCCCGGCGAGAAAGAGCCTTTTATTGGACTAAAAGGGGGAGATGGTGGGATAATCTTTTTGTACACTATGTAAAGAAGTGACTCTGCTCTTCCTCACCTGCCTAAGGCACTTTCTGATTGGTTTAATAAAAAGCTGAACGGCCAATAGCTAAGCAGGAGAGGATAGGCAGGACTTCTGAAGAGAGATAGGAACTCTATGAAAGAATCTGAGGTACCACAGATTTGCCAGCCAGATGTGGAAGAAGTTGGACATACAGTATTGAGGAGAGGTAACAAGCCACATGACAAAACATAGATTGATATAAATGGGTTAATTTAAGTTTTAAGAGCTAGTTGGGAATAAGCCTAAGCTAAGGCCAAGCTTTCATAATTAATAAAATCTTCCATGTTGTTACTTGGGAGCTGGCAATCTAAAGAAAGACCTACTACAGGCCATTTTCTTTCAAACTGCCACATTATTCTTGTGGGATTCCTAAAAGTGAGAGAGGGGCCTGTCTTTGACTCTTTTGCCTGCTCTTGCGATCCTTTTCCTCCTAATGGGTTGCCTTGTCCAGCCTTGATATAAGAGTATGTGCCTTTCTTTATTGTAACTTGTTATGCCATGTTTGGTTGCTATCCCTGGGAGGCCTGCTCTTTTCTGAAGGGAAATAGAATAGAAGTGGACCTGGTGGAGAAGAGAGGTATAGGAAAGAGACTGGGAGGAGAACGAGGGGAAATGGTAGTCAAGATATAATATATGAGAGAAGGATAAATTAAAAAATGGAAAAAGAAAAAGAAAAGAAAGCAGGCTGAGCAATCCATGATGAGCAAGCCAATAAGGAGCACCATTCCATGGCTTATGTATCAGCTCCTGCCTCCAGGTTCTGGCCCTGCCTAAATTCCCATGCTGACTTCCTTAAGAGATAGACTATAATGTGTAAGTATAATCCAAATAAGCCCTTTCCTTTCCACCTTTCACAGCAAGAGTAACCCTGACTAAGACTCTATAGAGGTAGAGATGGGAGTGTAAGAGAATAACATAAAGGCAGATATGCTATATAGTAATACCTGAGATGTGGTACCAACAAGCTTCTAGAATAGAGGTTTACACAGGACTTGTGACATAAACTGGGAGGCAGCATGGGAAGAGGAACTGCTCAGTCCAGCTGGCCCATCATACAGATGCAGTTACCTCTCAGTTTGGGTTTCATTCCTACATATACTTGCCAAGCAGCAGTACTCATGTGGGTTGCATGAATGCAGAAGCATGATAATGAGAATCCAGAGCTGGAAATGGAGACCCCAACCTTCATTTCTGGCTTCAAGACTGAAAAGAACCAAAGCTATGTCTAGACAAGGACAAGAATCAAGGTCCTTATCTCAACTCTTGAACAATTTTTATTTCCTGTTCTCATCAAAAGCACCCTTTCTCATTTAACCCACAAGTTTGTATTGTGAGTTTTAAGCAATAAACAATGTTCACTGAAATCAACTGCTCTATCTCTACCTTAATAAACATATTCAATGACTACTAAATACCAACACTGTCAAAAAATGAAGCAAGACTTTTGTGGAATGAATATCAAACCTAGGACATTACATATGGCAAGCAAGCACTCTACTACTACAAATTTATCATTTACAATTGTTAATTGTAATATTATTTAGTTTGGACTGGTAACAGTAGCACATATATATTTGGAAATTATTTCTCATTTATTCTTGATAATCTATTTTTGAATACTCTGTTTTATCACTTCTCCAAATTTTACTGGTATAATCCTCTTTATTCCTTTCTTTCCATCAATTAATTTCTTTCTATATTTACCCAATACATAATTATTAATGAATATGCTATTCAATATCTCTGCATTTGGAAATAAATGTTTCAAAATAATGAAAGAGATCAAATATTTTTATAATCAAACTTTTTAAAATATAATAGAATATAATGATCTTGCTCCAAAGAGTTTAACACAGACCAGGTATATTCATTAGAGAAAAGGCAGGATCCAAAGTAATCTAGATATTGCTAGTTTAGTCAATGAAGCCAAATCCATTTACTAACTTTTATTATATTTCAACGATGCTTAGAATGAACAGAAATTGATTTGGTGAAATAGAAAAAAAAATTTTGACCTACAAATTGTTGTCTTTATGTCTTTGACTCTTAAAATTTTTTTTTGAAAAGTCCAAATTAATCAAAATCATTCTGACTTGGAAATGATCAAGTAGAGGTCAATTGCCCAGACCAGAAAACAATATAAAAGAACTTTAGAGGCTGTTTCTAAGCAAGGCAAAAGGGAGTAGGAGAAATCCAGGAAAGAACAGCTATAACACAGCTGTGTGTAATGAATGAAAGATTGTCTCTGAAGATTTCAAGACACTATTAGAGTTCCTTAAAATTCTGTTCTGTGTTCTCTGATTTTTTATTTGCCTAATGCACTTTCTTGAGATCTTAGCATGTGAATCAATGAGGAAGCACAGACAAAAGGCATAGATATCTTAACTTCTAAAACCTTAAAATTTAATTAAAAAAATAGACTACTCTCCAATTTATTTATTGTTTAAATACCTAGTTTCTCAAGATTCAGAAATGAAGGAAGATGTAGCATAAAGTCCTTTCAATTAATGAAAGCTTTCTGGGGCAATAAATAAATAAATAAGCAAACAAACAAACAAATGGGAATATTAATAATAAAAAACATGCAAATACATGAAAGTAGACATAGAAAAATTTATGTGTGATGGGGAAGAAGGATCAGTTGAGGTCTCAAATTGATTAAGAGAGTAGAGAAAGAAGGTAAGAAGATAGTTGCTGACAGCTACAGTCTGAAGCTCCATGGGGATGCATAATTGTTGGCTGTCTCAAAATTGAAATCAATGTAAAAACACATTGGTAAAATTCATTAGCATCCATTTTTTTAAAATGAGGGATAAATTAAGTTCAAATACTACTAATAACAGGTAAATAACAGAAAAAAATAATAGAATGATAAAGTTCAAACATATACCTACCAAAAATATTTTATTGCTGTTTCTCAAATTTCCAGATCAAACATTTATTTATCTATCCCATTAAAAGTTGCAATAAAATAGAGAAGAAGTAAAAATAACTGACAAAATAAACAGGGATTATCCTAACACTTTAAAAGGTTTTCTTAATAGTTTACTAAAGGGGATATTTGCACTCCTAAGCTCAGCACAGCAAGGGTTTATGAGCTTCCAGTGGCAGTAGCAGTACTGCCCCGTCATCCTCAACTTGAAGGGTAACTCAAAGGATGATCTCTAGAGCTTGAGAAGAACTGGAAACTTGAACAAAGATCATCTGGATAGCAGTTGTGGACATTGTGAAATGCAGTCACTGCAGAGATCCCAGTCAGACAGGGAAACAGCGTGAACTAACTTCTGTGGCCTGACTCACTGCCTGCTCATTCCTCATGGCAGCACTCCCCTGGCCAAAGCCCAACCAGAAGCTGGAATGCAGGACAATTTGTGTGATGCAATGGTAGAGGTCTGCCTTCTGTTTTTGTAAAGACATCAGAGAAAGATTCAGAGAATGACAGAGATTAACCAGGACGCAAGACATAACAGACTTAGCTTTCTTTGATCTGCCATTATGGATTTGTAATCTGTCAACTTGATAGACTGAACTACATTTCCCAGCATTCTTCTTGTATGTTTCCTATTAGAGACATCCAAAGAGATTCTTTGTGGGAATATATGCTGAACCTGGATGTTTAGGCTTAGCAAAAACAAGAAGGTCCTTTGAATGGCTTCAAATCTCTGCATCATATAAAATTCCATCCTTCAACTATCATAAGAAGGGAAGTATAAAACTGAAGAAACAGAAAGAGAGGTTGTGGATTGAAGAGTAATAAGATCAGCTTGAAGACTGACTAAACCTGAAAGAGAACATGAAAAAATGAAAACAGAGGGTGGGCAGCCTGCTTCGAGCCTAGTTTTCATGAAAAGCCACAAATGCTAGTGGTCAGGTTTACTGCATTGGACCCCAATCACAAACTTCAGAAAAAGACTGAAGAATCCTTTCAAGGTAAAATTGTGCACGTCATCTAAAGTGCAACAACTTTATCTGTTACATCCAAAGGGATGGCAGTTGGAGTTTGGGTTCTTGCTTCTTACCTACAAATTGATATGCAAAACTCAAGACTATAAAGAAACTTTGCATAATATAGAGATACAGTAAAAAGAAAAATGTTCAGTTGAGTATGGCAGAAGAACTTAACAGTGTTGTATAGAAGAGGGAAGTGATTTACCTCCCCATGAATTCAGAATCAATCTAGTCAGCTGTTCAATAATGTCACCAAGGTCAAGAATCCTTACCCTCACACTTTGTTTTCCTTGGGGCCTCTCCTCATTCTCTTTGTACAGCCTGGATTCCTGCTTCATCTTCCTTTCAACTAGAGGGGAGCAGGGGGAAAGCAGCACAATTTGGGCTTCTTTGAGAGCACATCCCAGGAAGCACACATGTGACTTCTGATCCTCACTCAGTGTCATTCATCACATAGCCAAGCATTATAAAGGCCCAATGTCCTACTAACATTTCCAAAATTTAAAGCCCCAAATTGCAGATAACTAGAAACTGTCACTTTGTTCTCCAAAGTATTCATTGTGTGTATGTGCTTCCTCTTAGAGAAATGAAATCCCAAATTCAGACCTGTTCGTACACATATAATGCAGGATTTCTGTGTAATATACAGACCTATTATCTCTGTCTTTATATCTTCATGAGCTAATGACACATTAAAAAAAAAAAAGACAAGCTTCCTTCCAATCTGTGTGCCCATTATAGAGAGTTCAATAAGATTAAAAAAAATGCTGACATTTATTTTCCTCCTTGGAAAAATGTAAGAATAAGGTGTGGCACTGTGCTTTTTAAGTTCTGCTAGACAGGGACCACAAAAATCCCATTCCTCCACAGTGGTGAAAGTTCCTGTGTGGCTATTGGCACCTGGACTGTGGTCAGCACTATAGAGAGATGCATTTGTTCCCAACGTGCGCTACATCTACAATCTGGGAATCCTTGAGAGGTGATCTGGTCATAGCTTCTGTAAATCAAGCCTGTGGTTTCTCTGTTAACCTAATTACTTCATACACACTTAATGGGAATTCAGTGACTTTGCCGCTGATCAATTCCAGATTGGCATAAACACAAACCATAACTACTCAGTGCATTGTTTACAAACCTGGAAATTCAGATTCTCTCCAGTCCTGACTTGTAATCTCTGTCTGTGCCCCTGCCAGTGAAACAACAGGCTTGGGCAGAAGTTCTGCCCACTCAACTATCATTGGCTGAGGACTCAGCTTCTTTCCGTCAGTGAAACTGAATCAGTTGGTTTTGTTTGTTCTTTACATTTGGAAAATCAAGCTATACAGCTTCCTGCATAATATATAAGCAGCACACAGAAAGATTACAAAGAGACTAATCTGCTAATCTGTAATCTTCCATATATGCGTGTGTGTGTATGTATGTGTGTATAATCAGTTACAATAGTATCAATATTTTCTATATATGTTGCAATGCATACTTAAGTGTTGAAAAATATAAACTTTGCCCATACATATAACATTGCGTGAAGTAATGTCAGAAGATGCTATCATCCCTGGCATTGTTTTAAAACTGGAAAGATGTTGCCTTTGTTCCATTTGCAGGAGTCTTTTATCAATATCTGTGGGTGATTTTGATGATCATAACTGGGATAAGGAGGTATTACTGGTATCCACTGGTAAAAGACAAGGATTCTGTGTTAGACATTCCAAAATACTGAGGACAGCCCACAACAAAGGAGCATGCCTTCCAAAATGCCCACAGTACTGAGACTAAAAAACTCTAGGCCGTGGGATACAGAAACTGAACTAGACATATGCAATATAAAACCATAAACCTGTTGCCCCCAACCCTCACATTAGCTAAGTAGGCAGCACGGCATTAAAACAGAATTGTTCTGTTAACAGACATCTTACCACATGGATAAAGAGAAATGGGAACCAATACATTTTTTGAAGAAATTCATTTTGCAGGTTATCTAGAAACCTGTATCCTTCACAACTGATACTAGTTCCCTAATCTACCAAAGTCCTCTGCAATATCAATATATTAATTGGTTTGACTAGGTGATGAGCACTGAATTAGCATAAAATCCCCTTGGTTTGTGGCAGGAAAATGAAACACTCCATGTGAATACATGCTGCTGAGAGTGGGTCAGTTGCTTAGGAGAGACTGATTAGTAATGTAATAAAGAGGAAGAAAAACAATTATTTTGATGGATAGATGAACTCCAGAGTGTGTATACTAATTTAGTTATTTAATTTTCATTACACATATGAAAAACTAGAATTTAATACTATGCAGATTTCTTTGGGGAGTTTCATTTTTAATTAGATATGACTTGAGCTCACTCTTTTCCCACTGATAAAATAATATGCATACTCAGTGTCTGTGTGTATGTGTGTGTACGCATGCACATCTCAGCAGGCTATTGCAGCTTTTTATTTCTTTACACTTAAACCCAGATGGGCATTCAGTGGAGCACAAATAAGTCAAAGATACCTTGGACTTACTGCAATACACCCCCG
This sequence comes from Neotoma lepida, assembly GCA_001675575.1. NCBI lineage: Eukaryota > Metazoa > Chordata > Mammalia > Rodentia > Cricetidae > Neotoma > Neotoma lepida. The sequence goes on from LZPO01077725.1 coordinate 7,787, forward strand.
CAACTTTTACAGCTTCTTTTCAATTTGGTTTTCATGATTTTAAATCTTCATTTACAATGAAAAATGAACCTCTTTTTTAACTTAGAATTTAAGGAGTAATATGTAGACAATCGATTGTTCATGGCATACTTTTCAAATGTTAAGGAAAGTCTTCTAAGAGATTAATTTGTTTATACTGACAGAACCTAACCACAATGTCAAGTGGCCAGCTATAGTCTTGCCACTAAGGTGATATTAAGTATTTTGGAAGTAAACAAAGTCTCTAAGGTTTTTTAAATTTATTTTTTCAAAAAAAGAATATGGCCACAAAAATGGCTCACCAGTTACAGGCCTTTGCCACAAAGAATAAGGAGGTGACCTTAGGCTGCTAGCAATAGTGGAGAGGGTGCCTAAACTGGCCTACTCCAGTAATGAGATTGGTGAATTCCCTAACTGTCATCATAGAGTCTCCACCCAGTATCTGATAGAAGCAGATGCAGAAATCCACAGCCAAGCACCAGGCCAAGCTCCAGGAGTCCAGTCAAAGAGAGAGAAGAGGGATTCTATGAGCAAAGGGCATGAAGGTCATGATGGGGAAACCTACAGAGACAACCAAACCAAACTATTGGGAACCCATGAACTGTGGACCAATAGCTGTGGAACCTTCATGGGACTGGACTAGGCCCTCTGCATAGGCAGGACAATTGTTTAGCTTGACCTGTTTAAGGGGCCCCTGGCAATAGGACAGAGATCGATCTCTGTGAATGAGCATGCTTTTTAGAGCCCAGGACCTATGGTGGGATGCCTTGCACAGCCTTGGTTCAGGGGGAGGGCCTTGGACCTGCTTCACTTGAAAGTACCAGGTTCTGCTCACTCCCCATGTGAGTCCTTGCCTTGGAGGAGGTGGGAATGGGGGTAGTTTGGGGGAGGAAGGCTGGGGGTGGGGTGGAAGGAGGGAGGAGAGGGGCATCTGTGGTTGGTATGTGAAATGAACAGAAAATTTTTTAATAATAATAATAAAAAAGAATAAGGAGGTGATTTTGATTCCTGGAACTAACATTGAGGAAAGATAGAACTGTCTCACTCCAGTTATCCTCTGACCTCCACATTCTCCACATTTACTCCATGGAGCATGCATACACACACACACACAAACACACACACACACAAACACATACACACACACACACGAACAAACAAAAAAACAAAACCAAAGCATTAAAAATAACCAAAAAATGAAAATTAGAGAAATAAGATATAATCTATAAATCTCAAAATCATAATTTGATTCACTGCACAAAATTAAGAATTTTTATTCAGTTAGATTTCATTTATATAATTAAAAAAAGGCAAACCAATACTTAAGACTCATGTGTATCAGCTACACAAATATGCACTTACAAATCACAATCAAACACACATGTCAACAAGGAGAGAAATTATAAAGGGGAAAGAGAACTGGGACATGACTAGAAATTAGACAGTCATGTCCCAGTTCTCTTTCCCTCTTTATAAACTAATAGAATGACAGTGAATCCGAAAGAACAAAAATAACTCACTATAGTTCCTCAATTAGAGGTGGAGACTCATGAGCCCCTCCCCATATATGCTAGAATATTGATAGGCTTGATCCTATACAGGTCTTGAACAGGCAACCATAGTTGCTGTGAGGTCATGAGTGCAGTGATTCTGTCAAGTTGAGAAAGCATTGTTTCTCTCCAGTGCTCTCCAGTTGACCCTTCCACTCCCTCTTTTGTGATAGTCCGTGACTCTTGGAGGGGTGTGATACAGAAATCCCATTTGAAGATGAACACTCCACTGATAGTAAAATCTGTACTTTGACCAGTTGTGAGTTACTGTATAAACTGCCAACTACTGTACAGAGAAACCTCTCTGATGCAGTCTGAAAAACATGTTTATTATGAGTGGAGGGGTACTAATTTAGAGATTAGAACTAAGCATTTCCTTTCTCTTCTAGAAGTGAAGAATAAAGGCTCTTGTGTGACAAGACTTCTTGGAGAGACATAGTACAGGGGTCTATTCACCCCAGATAGGGAGCTCACAACAGGTCAAAGTATGGACAACACCAAAGTCCAACTTGATGAACCATGAGTTTTATTGGTTTATGGTAATATAGGTGAGTGTTATTTACTGGAGCAGAAATGACTCAAAGACAACTGCATCACTAAATCTCACCTCAGCATGGGTTCTTTGAGATTTGGATTATTTGAGAGTGACTCTTAGCAGCTTGGTTTGTTTACTCTGAAATGGAGGGGCCTAGTGAATCTGGTTGGTTTCAGGGACTTCCTGATGTTATTTTGAGTAGTTTACCTTCCTGCTTAAGGAGATTCCCTGCAGGATGAAATGTTTTAATCTCCAAATAAACTGTTAGATAACAATGGTTTAGGTAGGCATTAAGATGATAAGAGGAAAAGATTTCTACAGAGGAGAAAAAATGTTATTAGGTATCTCCAAAGGCCACTCAGGGACTGCCACTGTCAGAGAAGCAATCCCTCACTCTGAAGACATCCATAACATTCTGAGAGAAAGTTTGAGCAAAGAAGGCCATGTACTGTGATCCTTTTCTAGTTAGCTTACAGACTAACATGTTTCTTTATGGCATTTCCACACCTGCTTCTTTTTTATAGATTCATCTCCTCCAGCTTCTCCCACAAATACTTCCCCCACTCTTTGCAGATGTGACGTTCTTCCTCTTTAATACTTCATATGTTCTGGTACCCTTCCCATTATCCTCTAACACCCTACCTTTTCCTATCTCATAGATCCACTTAATGTTTCCTAGTCTTTATTCATATGTAAGTCTTCCTAAAAACACATAATTAACAATTAGAAGCTAGGATCTGCATTTGAGACAGAACATATGATATTTGTCCTCCAAATACATATAAATTCTAAATGCATATTTGGCATAATTTTTGGAGGTAACAGAAACCCTACTTACATATTGAAGTGTATGGTTGTGACACCTATTAATTGCTCAGATCCCTTTGCCCAAAGCACAGGTAGTGGTTTGTTTTGAAGTATGGGCACAGCTTCTATAGCTCTTAGAAGAGTTGCTGCCACAATAATATTGAAATCCAAGACTTTCTTTGCCAAAAGACAGAACACCAGGCCTCCATGGCTACTTCACATTACGTAAAAGAGAAAGCTATGTGAGCTTGAAGGTTAAACATCTTCCTTCTTGTCTTTCACACTGACACACTGTTCATTGCTCTCTACAGTCTAAAGGTAGACATTCATTTTCTTTCCATAATCAAATCAAACTAAGGTTTTTTTTCTTGTAGTCACAAATGCAGTGGTATCTAATACTTTTCATTGTAATAATTTGAAGTATTAATATTCTACATTTTCCCTCTATAGGCTAGAAATTATTTCCCTGAGCTCTATTTTGTAAATAATCCAGACATTTGATCAAATTTATTAACCATGTTGTAGGTGAATGTTTTGTCTGGTCCTGCCCAGCTCCCATGATCCCGCAGCCACTCTGACCCAAATAAACACACAGAGTCTTATATTATTTATAACTGTATGGTCTATAGCAAGCCTCTTGCTAACTAGCTCTTACATCTTAAATTAACCCATTTCTATAAATGTATGTCGCCATGTGTTCCGTGGCTTTACCTGTGTGTCATTACATGCTGCTCTCTGGACAGCAGGATGGCATCTGCTCAGCTCTACTTTTCCTCTCTCCCTAGTTAGAAAGTCCCACCTAACATTATTCTGCTTCACCATTGGCCAAACAGCTTTATTTATCAACCAATCAGAGCAAGACATACTCACAGCTTACAGAACAATATCCCCATCACCATATGTGTTCCTTCCACTTCAGATATGGTGAGTTATGTTTGGAGTTTTACATTAGTTTGTAAAGTATTGAGTTAAAATAATATAACATGAAGAACATAGTTAATACATGAAAAAAATTAGACACTCCTTAAAGCATAAGTTAAAAAACATAAATTTTGTGCCTCATAGACCTTCAAAAACTTACAGTGTATATTACAGATGCCCAGCACAGACAATAATGTTTAGCAACATAGAGATAAACTGTGATTTTTTTTAAAAGTCACATAGCTACTCAGCATCCTTGTTTTCGCTACAAAACTTAATATAAACTACTTAATACTCCTTTGTTTGGTAAATAAAATAAGTTGTCATCATGTGGCTAGCAAGTAATGAGTATTAATTTTATCTATTTTAANTTGGTTCACTATTCTACAATCAGATCATGTTTTCCTTTTATAATCTGACAATGTATTCACTGACTAATCTTAAATACATATCACTCACTGGGGACTTGTCTGGAGAACACTGAAGTTATTTTTATTCAAAGTTATATATACATACATACATACATACATACATACATACATACATACATCAAAATGTATATAATAAGTTAACCAGTGAAGAAATTTGACCATGGTCAGGCAACCTGTAGATGTTCATACAATTGATATCAACAGTGACAGAGAAATAGGAGACCTTATTCACTGCTTGTGTGAGTATAAACCATGGATGTCAGTGTGGAGGTTTCTCAAAAAAATGAAAACGGATATTCCATGCAAGTTAGCTATCAGACTCCTAGGAGTAGAACCAAAAGATCTATATCCAACCTAGGAGATACATGCACATCTAAATTTATTGTTTTTCTATTCACAGTATAAGCAATTACTCTAGTATGTTTTATTTTAACTTTATTCCACTATATTTCACACCTCAAAACTTGATTCACTCATATATATATATATATATATATATATATATATGTTGGCATATATATATATATGCCAACATAAAAATATCTTGCTAAAACATTTAGGGGTTATGTTGACTGGGGAATTTCAAATTCCTCTCAGTAAAATGAATGAATTAAGTTCACTGTTAAGGCAAACATATCCTCAGTAAAATAAAATTATTTTAGTGCATTATTTTAAAACAATAAGTTTTATATAAATACACTGAATTATATTCCAAATAAGTCAATTTTTTCTTAATAATTATTCTTATTGTTTCAAGAGCTATTGAAGTTCTCCAACCATGTCTAAGGAGGGAGCTGTCTACTTACAGTGACAATTATCTTCCATGTTATTAAAGCCCCTTTTTCTTGAAAAACAAAAAGCCTAGGATAGTTAAACAATCCTTTACAATAAAGCAACTTTTGGACCCATCACCATCCCTGACTTCAAACTCTACTATAAAGCTATAGTAATAAAAAACAGCTTGATATTGGCATAAAACCCGACATGTGGACCAATAAAATGGAATTGAAGACCCTGACATTAATCCACATATCTACGAACACCTGATTTTTGACAAAGAAGCCAAAACTGTACAATGGAAAAAAGAAAGCGTCTTCAACAAATGGTACTGGCATAACTGGATGTCAACATGTTGAAGATTGCAAATAGATTAATGTCTATCACCATGCATAAAACTCAAGTCCAAGTGGATCAAAGACCTCAGCATAAATCCAGCTACACTGAACCTGATAGAAGAGAAACACATTGGCACAGGAGACCACTTCCTAAATATAACACCAATAGCACAGACACTGAGAGCAAAAATTAATAAATGGGACTTCCTGAAACCGAGAAACTTTTATAAGGCAAAGAACATGGTAAATAAGACTAAACGATAGCCTACAGAATGGGAAAAGATCTTCACTAACCCCAAATCTGACAGAGGCCTGATCTTCAAAATATATAAAGAACTCAAGAAACTAGGCATCAAATATCAAACAATCCAATTTAAAAAATGGACTATAGAGCTAAACAGAGAATTTTCAACAGAAGAAACTCATTTAAGACATTTAAGGAATTGCTTAACATCCTTAGTCATCAGGGAAATGCAAATCAAAATGACTCTGAGATACCAATCTTACACCTGCCAGAATGGCTAAAATCAAAAACACTGAAAACAGCTTATGTTGGAGAGAATGTGGATCAAAATGAACACTCCTCCAATGTTGGTGAGAGTGCAAACTTGTACAGCTACTTTGAAAATCAGTATGGCAACTCCTCAGAAAGTTGACAATCAATCTACCTCAAAACCCAATGATACCACTCTTGGGTATATACCCAAAGGATGCTCAATCATACCACAAGGATACTTGCTCAAATATGTTCATAGCAGCATTATTCATAATATCCAGAACCTGGAAACAAACCAGATGCCCCTCAAAGGAGAATGGATAAAGAAAATGTGATACATATACACAATGGAGTATTTACTCAGCT
>LZPO01077726.1:0-14007 GCA_001675575.1 Neotoma lepida
GTGTGTGTGTGTGTGTGTGTGTGTGTGTGTGTGTGTGTGTGTGTGTGTGTGTGTGTATGAGGTCAGGTGCCTACAGAGTCCAAACAGGAGTTACAGGCAGTAGTAAGTCACCTGATGTGGTTGCTGGGAATGAAACTCAGTTCTCTGCAAGAGCAGNACGTACTTTTAATCACTGATCCATTGCTCTATCCTAGTTCACATAGATTTGGTTGCTGTTTTTGTTTAGGTTTCATGTATCCCAGGCTTGCTTTGAGCTTGATATACAGCTCAAGATAACCTTGAACTTCTGATCCTTTCCCTCTTACACCTGGAGTGCTTGGATCAGAGTGCACCACCACACCACGTTTATGTAATGAATATCCCCAGNCTCCCCATCCACGAACCTATTCCATTCTGTATCAAGATACAGAATCCTTAATGAGGCCATTAAGGCTAAATGAGGTGAGGTGGTGGGCCCTGACCTGATCAGATTAGTGTTCTTATAAAAAGGACTTATATTCTCTCTCTACTCTGGGAGGACAATGCAAACAAGGAAATGGTTCTCACCAGCAGCCCCCAAGGCAATGCCTCAATTTTAATTTCAGGCTTCGACTCCATTGCATAGAGAATGGTTTTAGTCTTTTAACATTTTGTTACAATTGCAAGTGCCCACTGATATGCCCAACTTTAAAACTTAGTTCTTTTCTGTACCCAATGCTCCGGTTTTTCTTAGTTCTGCTGTGGCTGGGACCACATATCCTCTTGCTCAACATTCCCTCTTTCAGTTCCTCCTTCTGCCTCTTACTGCCTTTTCTAGTCTTCTATGCCTTCTGTAGAACTACAAAAGCTAGGCTTCATCTAAAGCCCTCATCATAACTCCCTCCATTGTCTGCATTCATATGGGCTCACTCACCCCCTGGGAATGAGATCCTTCTCTTTGGAGCTGCTGGTGCTGGGGTTACCCTGCTGCTGCATAACTCCACTCCTCTTAGTACAATCTCCTTTTCTCCAGGGAACACACCTTGAGATACAGCTTTGCAGACTACACCTGAACTCCTTTGGCTCTTCTGTTGAAGTATCTCCACTGAGTAAAGTAAATGGCTAATGCACCATTAGCTGTTAAGGAGAGAGAGTGGCTGCAGGCCAGCATGTCCTTGGAGGGATTCTCAAAATGCCTTGGTTTTCCAGGGAACTTCCATAGTTTCCACTCAGGTGCCCCACTTCAAGCCTCATTATGCACTGCCTTTTCTTTGCATGTGTCCCATTCTATCTGCCCTGAGTCTGAGACCTTCATGGTGGCTCTGAGTTGAGTCCATGTCTTACTGCTGTGCCCTGCATAGAACTTGGCCATAGTCAGGGCGCATGTTTTCTAGCATGGCAAAGATAATTTTTCATACCCTGACTGAAGCTAAGCACCCTTGGTTAGAGTGTCCAAGTTGTAGACAGGCCTCAGGAGAGGTTGGGCATTCTGTGAGACCCTGCCCCCAGAGGAGCTTCCATCTTAGGTCTATCCATTTTACTTCTCAGTAACAAGTCTGAGGGATGGGTGGGTGGAGTTTATTCCATCCTCTAAGACTGCAAGTCACTTGGCACAACAGAATCTAGAAAGTACCTGCTGTTTACAAACTGTTCTCAAGGCTCTGGAGGAAAGGAGGAGTGCTGGAGCTCAGGCACCATGGTGATGAGGAGCAGCCAGGAGTATAACCTATCCACTTCTCCCCAAACATACAAGTGTCTTTGCTGTGGGGGCAAACTCCTGCTCACCTACTACCCCTTCTGAATCTTCCCCTCAATGGTGCATGTCACTGAGAACTCCATGGTGCTCATCATCTTCTTGCTCCTTCCTCATGGTGCTTTTTTCAGCTTGTTATTGATAGAGATGGAGCTGCAGTGTGGAGAAGTAGTACATCATGGCCATGGTGTATACACCATGCATGGTGCATATCATATACTCTGCAATATGTTCACTTTTGCTGTTGCTCTTTCCCATAGGAGGCTTGTCCCCATGGGTCCATCTGTGGTCAGAACATCTGACTGTTATAGCTAAATGCCACTGGCAGGGCCAAGAGGTCCATCTGTGTCCTTAGAACCAATTCAGGCTGCTGGTCATGGTCAATTCTGTAGAGGGCATTTTGGCACTATCTGTTCAATTTTATAAATATACCTCTGTTGCAGACTGGATCCTGCAGTATTGCTGACACAACACTGGATATATACACACAGGTGTTTGAAGAGGGAAGTATCTTCAGCCTTCTTTGCAATATTTGAACCTAAGGATGGCAGGTAGTGGTGCCTGATGGGAGAGGCTGGCCCTGGAGAGGGGAGGCATCTGGGTACCACCAGAGTTACTGCCCTGTTTGTTATCTGCTGGTCCGAGGCATGCTGTGAACAGATGGGCCTTCTTGTGTCTATACAAGGACCTGTTTGTATGAAGAGGGGAACTAACTACCCAGGCCTGGTGGTAGGTGTACTTTGTATATACATATTATTGTATAAGAGAAACTTCTGAGAGAAAACAACCACTAGCCTTGGAAGTGGGAGAATGTATCATGGGAAAGACCTTTATTTATTTATTTTTACAAAGTATTTAGGTCATTGGACCTTTCTACCTGAGCAGGACTATCTTTTTTTTCTTCCTTCATTTTTTGTGTATGTATGTGTGTATGTTGTATTAATATGTAAATTAATATGAAGGGTGTGCACACCTGTGAGCACATGGAAGCTAGAGTTCATTGGATGTCCTCTATTACTCTCTATTAGTCTCCATCTTGTTACTTTGAGGCAGGATCTCTCCCTGGAGCTGAAACTCAGGGTGTTTTGGTTAGGCTGGCAATCAACAGGCCCCAGTGACTCCCTCAGTGCCAGAGTTACTACATACACAGGAACAAGCCTCACTTGCTGCACGGGTGTTGTGATCTGAAGTCAGGTCTTCATGCCTACACAGTAAGTGCTTTTATCCACTGAGTCATCTCTCTAGCCCAGGAGTTTCTTCAATGACTAAAAATACTTCAAAATGTTCAGGCTCTGTGTCCCAAACTCTTGAAACTAACATTACTCTTTTGGCCTGCTTATTATTTGAGGTGGTTTTACACAGACCCAGGTGTGTGCGAGCATACTTGCATGCAAGAAGCATCACGGAGTATCAGCAAGGGACCCCTGTGACTCCTTCCCAACTAGCAGGATTGATACTGTGCAATGTGGGTCCCAGCACTCAGACACCCCATCAAATGGGTCCTGCTGGCTTTCCTGTGAGGCTGCTGCCACTGAGACCCATTGCTTTCCCAAGGAGCCCAGGACACACCACAAAATAGGCCTCTTTCAAAATACTGAATTATGTTTCTATTCAAATTAAACAAACAAAAATGAATGAGGTTGGCTGAGTTTCCTCATGTATCTGATAGAACCATTGTCACAAGCACCACCCTCTTTTCCCAGGATGGGGCTGCTTTGGAATTCCAAGCAAGACATGTTTCAGTCTACAGACATCTATGTGTGTGCTCTTGTGGGTTCATGTACAATTAAAGTTTGCATCTTACTGTGAATCCTGATTTAAAAAAAATACCCAGCTGGGCGGTGGTGGCGCACGCCTTTAATCCCAGCACTCAGGAGGCAGAGGCAGGCGAATCTCTGTGAGTTCGAGGCCAGCCTGGGCTACCGAGTGAGTTCCAGGAAAGGCGCCAAAGCTACACAGAGGAACCCTGTCTCGAAAAACCAAAAAAAAAAAAAAAAAAAAAAAATCTGAAAACTATTGTCATGGTAGGTAGACACGGTTGAAGTGGTTTGTGCTTTTGAGATAAATCTGAAGCTTTACAGATCTTTCCCAGATCTCCACATTTTGTAAGTTTGCTAGATGTCTTTGGTCCTGGTTTTCTTAGCATGAATGATGAGTAAGAAGGTAAACCTGCTCCCTTCAGCATCCACCATTGTAGCTGAAAAGTATACCCACCAAGTAAGGAGGGACTCACCTGCGGTGTGTGAGGAAGCTGCCACTGACGTGTCCTGACCCATCACACCCAGGTGTAGGGCAGGACATGCCCTCAGTCTTGACTGACTTCCAGGAGAACTGGGAGCCGTTGAGGTATCCATCTTTCTGCCTCTTGGCTGCTAAGGGGCACCCAGAGGCGCTGCGGTGGGATGCATACTTCCCAGTGATGTGGCCCTGACCATCACAGCCAGGGACTGGGCACCTGGACAACAGACAGGAGGCAAACTTCATTGTCTTTACCATCATAGGCATAGTGGACTATGGAATACAGTCACCCCATGTGATGGCAAACAAACAAAAATAACTAATGAACTAACTAACGAACTAACTAACGAACTAACTAACGAACTAACTAACTAACTAGCTAACTAACTAATACCCATGTTCTACTGAACAAGAGAAAGGGAGACATTAAGAGCCAGATGTGGTAGCACATGGCTGTAATCTTAGAACTAGAGGCAGGAGAATCAGGATAAAGAAGATGACCTAGAAAGACACCACATAATGGGGACATGTGGTATTTCACCCTTTTAGAAATGGACACAGACATGCAGCTCAAGGGACTATGTCCTGTGCTTTGGGAGGTATGGTGACTCACATAAGGAGCACTGATGAAATGCAGGTGTTTGCAGAAAATGCCACTTTTGAACAGAATTCTGGTGGTAAAATGCAAAGCCAATGGGTCAGTGTAGGAGTTCAATTAATATATGACAATGAAAGGCAATTTCATCAACCTGCGTTCTCTCAAGGCTTAGGAAGCACTCTGTACATGGTTGTGCTCTTGGGGGACACAAAGTGTCCTTTCAGCTAGATTAGATGGCATACCTCAAGAGCAGTATCTAAGGATCTAGAGTGGAAGGTGCAGGGAGTTGGGGGTCACCACCTGGGATTGTACTACTGATTGCTTCCTACAGTATAGGAGGAACCCAGACTCAGCCAAGAAAGTGTCCCAGTGTGCCTCAGAGAAGGCTAAGGCTGACTTCACAATCTCCGTTGCTCAGGGCCATGTGTCTGCTTGCATTTTTTTTTCATTTTTTATTTCTCCCTTTCCCTCTCTGCTTTCCTCCCTCTTCTCCCTCCTTCCTTCTCCCTTTCTTTCCTTTTTTTATTTTCCATTCCCTTCCCCTTCCCTCTTCCCCTCTCTCCCTCCCTTCCTCCCTGCTTCCCTCCCTCTCCTCTCCTCCATCCCTTCCTCCTTCTCTTCCTCCTTCCCTCCCTCCCATTCTTCCTTTCGACAAGGTCTCATGTAGTCCAGGCTGGCCTGAAGAACTATCTATGTAGCTGAGGATGACCTTGAAGATTCTCCTGTCTTCATCTTATAGGTCTGTGCCAACCATGCTCATTTATGCAGTGCTGAGTTTTGAACCTCATACATGCTAGGCAAGGACTCTATCAACTAAGCTATATCTCTAACCCCACATTTCTTTTTGAATAGCAAAATTTACATACCACAGAATCCACATTTTTTATTTTGATACATTTTAGTTTATCTTAATAATCTATATCTTGATTTTTGTTTGAGATAAAACTTATCTCTTAAAGTACTGATACGGAAATTTAATGCAGACCAACCAAGTTTATCTTGTGAGGTTTGGGGCCCTGGGAAGGAGGGAAAGCAAGGAGAAATAGAAAATGAAAACAAAATGCAAGCAGACCCACCAGCCCTTTCACCTGCAGAGGAAGATTCAGTGCAGCTAAACTCCCAAGCCCACAAGAAAGGCAAAGCACTGCTACTGGTTTTATCAAGCCACCATGAGGGCAGAAAATTTGCTTTCAGTATTATGTTTAAGCCTTCACAGCCTTTCACAAGCCTGCACTCCCCAGTATATTTTGGGGAAGGGGGCATTTCTTGGTGACAGACTGTGGCTGGACATCTGAAACTCTGTGGCCAGTTAGCAAATGCACTTTGGTTTAGGTTCATCTGGCCTCGTTCCTTAGTGAAACCTCAGCAGACAAACCTTCTAGAACCCACTGGCCTCTTTTCTCATGGATGTTCAATGGGTGCAGGCCTTGCTGGCCNCCATACCTGATTGGCTCCTGGTCCTCCTTGTCCTCTTTGCTCTGTGCTATCCGGATGCCACTCTTCTTTGCTCTTGGGCACCCAGAAAGGCTGAAGGAGAGATAGGTTTCAGAAACACCAAACACTGAGTCTTGGAAAAAAAACTTTCTCAACAGTGACCTGATTCTCTCCACAGCCTGGGATTTTAGGGATGAGTTAAAAATCTGGGGGAGGGGATGCATTTTGGACATAGCCCCTATGTCCTCTCAATGCCTTTATGCTCTGTCAGTTCCCTTTNAAGGGGGTTAAAAGCCTTGAGTGGACTAGGTACTGCACACATGGTGAATGGCCAGCTTGAGAAATGGGGACAGTGAGGAGTAACTAAAAAGACACTGGAGAAGGTTCTGTGGATGGATATGAAAGGAAGCAGGAAAGGAGGGAGGGAGGTATGGTGAGGTAACATGAAGGGCAGACGGGCCAATCTTGATGTAGTGGAGAGCCCTGCAGCCCAGGTTTGTGCTGGGAGCTATTCCATCTCACCCAAGTGTAGACATTTGGTTGTATCTACAGAAAGTAGATGCTGAAGTCTGAACGTGTTTGTTTACTTTCTAGGTTTTGGATATAGAGGCATTGGAGATTTTCTCAAAGAATCTTCATGTACTAGGCTTCTTCTGAATGTCTCTCCCTATACCTAGGTATCTCACGCAGGGACATGCAGTATGGGCTTTGGCCTGTGCATAACTTGTGAGGCTGTCCATTTCCTCACTGTCCCAACTCATTCCTCTGGCACCTCTAGCTCAGTGTCCCCTAATGGCTTCCCCCCCCGGACCTTCACCTTCCTTTCAGCCTCATGTACCCCTTGTCTGCCACTCTCTATGAGCTTGGCCTCCACATGGAGGTCATATCTACTAAGAAGGCCTTGGCTTCTTCTTGATCACCTTTCCATCCTCCAAAGGGTCCTCTAAGAGGCTGGTCCTAAGGATAAGTGAGCCACCTTGTATTCATCTGCATCTTTAGCTCCTATTCAAGGCCTTGCTCAGAACAAGTGACAGTTAAGTATTTGTTGACTGCATCATTATGAACATAATGGGGAAGGATGGCCTCAGGAAGTAGGCTTCTCTCCCAACACTGTAAGGTCCAGTTTCCCTGCCCATTATGTTCAGTGGCTTACAAGCTCTGGGCTACAGGGTCTGTTCTCACAGACAGCACTTAGGCATTTGACTGGAAGTTTGATACAACCCATGTTATTCTTCCTGACTGATGGAAGCACATGGATTTCTACCCCCAGCCGAGCCCCAGAGACCCAAGGCTACTGCTAAGGACTTTCAAGTGACTCAGTACTCTACTTTTTTGTTTTGTTTGATATATATGATGCACACCACACACACACACACACACACACACACACACACACACACAAGGCTTCCCTCAATTCACTATGTAGCCTATGATGACCTTGAGTTTATGATCCTCCTGCCTCTACTTTGTCAGTACTGTGATCCTGAGATTTCAGGCAGCATGCACCATCCCACCTGGTTTTATGTGTTGCTGGGAACTTATCTATGTATGCCAAACAAGCACACTATCAACTGAGCTACAACCCCAGACTTAATAGTCTCTACTTTTGCTGTAACCATGGACATGAAATCCAGTATTCTTCATGGACTCTAGAGATTTCCATGTGACTTTTCTATAGATTAGCCTGGGAATGGTACCAAGCAGGCTTCTGAAGTGTCTGTCTTGTTACTGGTAGTACTTGGCCATGTCTCTGATAATGGTTCCTGTGACCCAGCTCTTAAAGGAGGAGGAGAACAGGAAGACAGGGACAATACAGAGCTTCCACAACATCTGTAGTCCTTCCTTAAGATCCAAGTTGGCACCCACAAGAAAGCAGCTATCTTCTCTTTCTGGCTGAGTGACAGAGAGACACAACTGCAGGTGTTTGACCTTTGAGGGAACCCTACGGTTCTAGGCACTACTCCTTATATCTATCTAATACCAGCCTTTGGGCCCATCTTTCCTCTCTTGAATAGTCTTTTTTTTTTCTTTCCACTGACTCCTTCAGACTTCTGCCTGGTCACAGAAAGTTTTCCTTCTTCTTCTCATGTCTGCTTTCTTAGCTGGCTTATGTAAGAACCTCAAAGGTGATGTGCTTGAATAGAATCAGTCTCCATCCTATCTGGTAGCTTTTACACCTCAGATCATGTTATGGCCACTCACTTTTGTCCAAATGGCACTTTCCTTCCTATACCCTTGAGTTTCCTCTGTGCTGAATGTAGTGTGCACATATGTTCAAAAGGCTCATGTTGGGAAGATGACCAGTGCACCATCATTCCTAGCTTACCTCATCCTGAAAACCAGTCCCCAGATCCAAATCCCTCCCTTGCCTGCAGCTGCCCAAGGCTCCGCCCAGGCCTTTGCATCTTTTTCTTCCATAGATTAGTTGCACCTTGAGGACAGAACCTTCTTAGTTATCATTGTTACTTGACCTTTAGAATGTAGTATATGCTCAATAAATATCTGTGGGATTCTAGGTTTCTGGAATCTTGGGCTGAAATTTGAAATCATGCTATAAATTACTAAAAATTTTCTAAGCAGAAACTGTTCACTACCACTGACTCAGGGGCTCCTTAGATATTTGCATTTTTGCTTGAAACTGTATATATCTGAAGACATATGACAATCACAGGAGGTTCTGGTGGTAGACTCCAACATGCCACACTAATGTTCACATCTCTGAGCTGAACTTCAGCTGTTTGCTTGACTTTAAACCAGGGTTAGAGAGATGACAGCCAACTTCTTAAGCAGGCCAGTTTTATCTGGCATGGCAACAAACTTCCTGCCCAAATCTATCCCTAAAGAAAGAACCAGAAGCCTCTGGATTGGTGTTGGCACCAGTAATTTGTCTACTGTTCTGTCTCCTGCCTTAGTAGGAATGAGGAATGAGGTTTTGAGTTACAGTTTCTGATTTCCTCTGTATACCAACAGCCTCCTTTGTTCTACTTATTAGAGCAGTGGCTGCTCTGTGAAGTGAAGTGTTGCATGGTCCTAGAATTGAAAACAGCCAAGTTGGGTCTTTTACTGAATTGTTGTAGGCTTTTTTTTTTGAGAACTATAAACACTGTTGTAACACTTGATTTCTTAGGGTAGAGAGGCAGGCTAGGGTGAGCCTTAGCCAGCTCAGGTGAGAAGAGAGGTTTTCCTGTGCATGTGAACATCTTCTGCCAGAAGTTCCATGATGTAGTTTTCATAGCTCCCTAGTGAAAGTTACAACATTTTGATTCTATGACCCTCAAAGAAGCCTTTCTCTTTGTGCTTGTGGATGCCAACAAGCTTGCTGTCTTTATTCCTGTCTTTGGGATTGGGTGATGCTTCTAATAACAGGGTAGGCCTCTGGAATCACTGTCTGGACCTCTCAGCACAGTGGAACAGAGTAGAAGGTGCCATCAATCTTTGGGCTGGAGCCTTGGGTTTTTCACCTCAGAGAAGGACAACAGGAAAGGGCTTGGGAAAACACTGAACTGACAGCATGGGAAATTTGCCTTCCAGCCTCAATTCTTCATTTCAACTTTGATAAAAATAATCTCACAGGACATTTAGACCATATATGTAGGAAGCTCAGTGCAATACTTGGTACATAGGAAGTGATTGGTAAACAGTGTCCTGTGTTTGGGGAGGTTGTTAGCTGCTCCTTAAGATGTTGGGGTACTTAAATGGGAGACACAGAATCCCATGTGAGACACAGGGTAGGAGCCAAGGGGTCTTGAGTGTGTCTTGCTATTGTATGATCCTGTTGAAAGGCAAATGGGAGGGCTCAAACAGAGAATAATGGAACCCTCTGAGCCTGTGTGGTAGGAGCCTTCAGAAGTCACTGCACCATGTTGTTAAAAAACTGCAGATGAAGAAGGCTCCAATGAAGGATGGCAGAAGAGCACACAGAAGATCTTTGAGAAGCCAAGGAAATGATCAAGAAGTCTAAGACAAAGTCAGCTGAAGACTGTAGACCATGAAAGCTTTACAGGCCCATCAGAGGACAGTGGGAGGAGGATGTAATAGATGAAAGTTTCAGAAAACATCACAGTCCATAGGTATTTGTTGAGATGAATTTAGGGGGCTTCAGATATGGCACTATGACTAGAAGATGCACCACTGTTCAAAGCTAAGCCAAGTGAGTTTCAATTGCATCCTGTCTAGCATGTCTCTGGATACATCCTTTCCCTGTGGGCTGCACCCCACCCTGTGGTCTTTCAGTACCATTCTGGGCTCATAGGTCCATGGAGATGTGACAATTGAGCTAGATATCATAGCTTTAATTCCAGCTCTAGTTCATCTTTTAGAACCTCAGTTTCCCCAGACCCAAAAAAGAATGGGTTCTCTGTCTTTAGTGTGTAGAGAGCAGCAGGAGGAAGGGATACAGCATTGTGGTGGTTTGAGTAAGAATGGTGGCTCCCATAAGCTCATATTATTGAATGCTTAGTTATCAGGGAGTGGCACTATTAGGAAGTTTGGCCTTGTTGGATTAGGTGTGGCCTTATTAGAGGGAGTGTGTCACTGTGGGGTGGGCTTTGAGGTTTCAAGGGCCTAGGCCAGGCCCAGTGTCTCTCTTTCTTCCTNCTACCTATGGATCCAGGTATAGAGTTGCTGTGGTCATGGTATCTCTTCACAACAATAGAACACAGACAAGTCTTCAGTTCATTTCTATTACAAAGAGGTCTGTATATTCCTCTAGGGTCTTGAGGGCATTCATTGCCAAGACAAGGCAATGTATGTACCATTCTATGACCAGGAAGGACAGGCCCATGGGTACCAGAAACTATCCATGGGCCTCTGACTCTTGGCCTGCTTAGAATCCTTGCTCTGAGACCTCACTTCTGTACTCAAAACTGAGTTAAATTGTGGCATATCTGGGGTGGGGGCAGTGTATCCCTGTCTAGGTAAACTTTCCTTCTATGGCTTCTATACTACAAGTATCTCGTGGCCTGTGTTTCTGGGAAGGGATTCAGGAACATAAAAGAAAAGGAAGATTTCTAATCATCCTGTGGCCAAGAACCAATGAGCCTGAAGAAGATACTCATCTAGGTGTTGGCTTCTGTCTTTGCTTAACTTATACAGACCTTTGCTTATTTAGTTGTGACCTCAGTCTTTCCTTAGTGGAAAATTTACATAAGAACTGTGAACTGAATGAAATGTTCTTGCTTAATATGCTTGACTCTATTTCAACTTCTACGTAAAGGAACTTGTTATTATATAACACTTCAGTACACTTCACTTTCTGTTTGCTAAAACTGCTACAAGGCAATATTTGCCCAAAGTTTTCTCCTCAAAATCAAATTTGCTTTGCAACTATGTTGATAAAGCCTGAGTTTACTTCAGCACTGATCATAGCTTAAATATAAGCCTGACATACAAATACACATACACACACAAAGCCATGCACACCCATAAACATGGACACTACCACACATGAATACAAATACACACAACAAATATACATGGCCTGCATACATATACACACACTGCACATACATACATGCCACATANCCACAAATGTACACACCATACATGTACACAAAGATACACGACAAACCACATATGCATGCACGTGCATATACACAAAACACACACATACCACACACATGTACATCATATACATATACATATACATACATACTCAATCCCACATTATTTTGAGACAAAAGTCTCTTTTTGTAGCCTAGTCTGGCCTTGAACTCTTGGTGATCCTCCTGCCTCAGCTTTCAAGTACTGGAATTATAGATGTGAACTTGCTCTAAATTACATTTTAATGACACATTTGTATCTTACTAATACCTAACATTCTCAATCAAAAGCCAAATGAGGGGCTGGGCAGTGGTGGCACANGCATTTAATCCCAGCACTCAGGAGACAGAGGCAGGCAGATTTCTGTGAGTTCGAGCCTGGACTACAGAGTGAGTTCCAGGACAGCCAGGGCTGTTACACAGAGAAACCCTGTTTTTAAAGCAGAAAACAAGACATTGGATGTGGAGTGACCAGGAAACTTCCATTTTCAGTTGTACAGATTTACAATATGATGAATGTTCTAGGGGCATTTATTTTCTAAGATAAATTAATATAAGACTAGAATAGAATGTACGTGACTTTATATATTTAACGGGTGTTCTGAATTCTCTTTAATATAAACCAACCATCTACTCTGGAGAGCCTTTCAGAAGGATCTGATTCTATCTTGCATATGTGGTGATACAAGTCAAGGGACTAGACCTCTCTTGACCTGGTGGGCCTAAGTGTGAAGACATTTTGATTGGCACCCGAGGATGGAGGTCATGGAACCATTCATCAGCCTATAGTTTGAGGGAAACCCCATAGCAAAGGACTGCCAATTCACAAATGCCAGCATTTCTGCAGTTGAGAAAGCCTGGTGGAGGTCATGTGCTTCTCTGCATTTTGGCAGCATGTGCATGTCTGTTTCTACAGACAGGGATGGCCCCATGGAACTCCCAAGTTATTAGAATCTGACAAAGATCATCCTCCGTGACCAAAGCCTGAGAATATCAATCTTGGATCCCTATCTGTCCTTGCAGAGTAAAGTGTGAATAAGAACCCTGCCAAGCTAGCTTAGTAAACATCCCAAGCCCTTGGCGCCTGCTTCATGATCATCTTCTACTCTGCCTGCCCTCAGCAGTAATATTACGGGGTCAGCCAGGAACCCCTAGTTCTGATAATGGCTTGCAATCTACTGACAGCCTGCCTGCTAGCTGTAGATCCCCACTTGTCCTTACAGGTGTCAGGCTTTGGAGCTCTGATGCAGGATATCTGAACCTGTCACCAGGCCTCTTGAGGAAAGTCGGCCTCACCACCTTTACCAAGTATTCACCTACTCTTATTCTGTGATGGTATACACCAAGATTTTCTTTCAACTCTCTTCTAACATAGGACCTGTCATAAAGTATGCATCCACTATGCTGATGGAATGACAGGTAGTGGAGGCCTTTTGTCAACTCATATGGTGGGGGTTCTGTGTCATATTGTAGCTTCTCTGTTTTCATTGTGAGGAATGGAAATTTAAAGTTAAACCTCTCTGCGGCAGTCAACCCTGCTTATAGTAACTGTGCAGCTTTATGCTTCATATCCTAATGTTAAAGGGACTAACAGTGTGTGTTTATCTGAGAATATTCGCCTACATGGGGCATTCTCAGAAATCTTATATTTGGAGATGAATCTTTTTCCTTTGTTCTTCTAGAATGGAGGACTGGAAATGTGTTTAGTGGCCTCTTGTAGTGATATACAGACCCAGAAGAGATGAGCATTCTAGCAGCCCCCAAGAGGATAGCCCTGTGACTCCAAGTCTAGATCTCCTTAGCTGAGTAGTACCATATCCAGCCTGCATCTCAGCCAGGAGTGCAGTACTCCTGCCAAGATAGAGCTGCTGCTCTGGGGAGAGAGGGTAGTTCTGATGAGTCTACATACCTTCGATGAGAAGCATAATTGCCAGTGATGTGTCCAGAACCGTCACAGCCAGGGGTGGGGCACCTATAAGTACAAATGCAAATGGGGTAATTTACTTGAAGGAAATCAAGCCCCCTGGGTAGTTGACTTTATTTATCCAAAAGGCAAACTCTTCATTGTGTACCCTTGCTACTAAGAGAGACTACATTGATCTGGGAGCTCCCTAGCTCACTCACGACCATTACCACATACAAATCCATCTCTGCCTCCTCATTTCTCAGCATGAGGATATGCAAAAAGGACCATGGGTTTTTGTGACCACTTAGGAATCCTCAGTCCCTGAAGCACCTAGCATCCTCTGTCACTAGGAGGCCCCCCAGATGGCCTGTCTCCTTCCTGTTCCCTTGAACCATGGCCAGTTACTGTAGGGCTTGCTATCACAACAATCTATACANGACAAAATACAAATATGGAAAGATATGTGCCATGGCTAAGGGCATGACCTATTCTGAGCCAACCTTGAACAGGGACCTGAGCCATGTCCTCACAATTCTGTCCATACTGGGAGATCCTAGAGCCCAGGAAAGGACAGCTGGTA